>JACGDI010000656.1:799847-856100 GCA_014898725.1 Jacaranda copaia | reverse complement strand
TTGATTTGCCAACATCCATAGGAAAAGAGCTTAAAATAAGAACTATTATGCTCAAATACTTGGTGGTTGATGCTCTTTTCGCATATAATATAATATTGAGATGACTTGGCTTAAACAGATTTCAAGTAGTGGTTCCACATATCACTTTACAATGAAGTTCCCTACACAAACAAGAATTGGAGAAGTTTGATGCGGCTAGAAAATGACTCTGACATGTTACAACATACCTACCCAGCAGGTCATCAAGGAGTGCCCATTAAAGAAGACCACGAACCCAAAGCCAAGAAAGATGTCAAAGATGTTTGATGTCGAGTCTTCTAAAAGATGCAAAGAAAGTGGAAGGGTGGAGCTTTGTAAGTTGAAAAGTATCAAACTCGTACTTGGTGATCCAAAAAAAACTACACAAATAGGAACCTAAATGAATAGTCAAATAGAAGCAATAGCCATATAGTTTTTGCAAAAAAACTCTAACGTCTTTGCATAAAGCTTTGCGGATTGTGAAGGGATAGACCCTATTGTTATCGTCCATTCCTTTAATGTAGACCCTAGTGCTAAATCGGTAAGACAAAAAAAGTGAAGCTTTAGGTCTAAAAGAAATAGTATCATTAAGTAAAAAGCCAACAAATTACCTCAATATGTTATGTGGTTGAAGTTTAATTTTCAAGCTGGTCATCAAATGTGGTCATGATGTCGAAACTATAAGAAAAATGGAGAATGTGCACTAGTGTTAAAGATCTAAACAATGCTTGCTCGAAAAATCCCTATCCTTTACCAAGGATCGACTTGTTGGTAGATTCAACCTTAGAATCAACCATGCTAATCGTGATGGATGCATACCAAGGTTATCACTAGATTTTCATGGTGAAACATGACATGGATAAAACATCATTTTTAATAGAGAATGAAGTTTATTGCAGCAAAGTCATGCCCTTTGGTCTCAAGAACATAAGTGTAACTTACCAATGACTAGTGAATAGGATGTTCAAAGGCCAAATAGATAAGATAATAAAGGTCTATATTGATGATATACAGGTAAAATGTGTCAAAGAAGAAGATTGCATAAGATATTTGGAAAAAGCCATTGAAACCATGAGGAAATATAGGCTAAAATTGAATCCTACAAAATGTACTTTTAGTGTAAAGGGAGAAAAATTCTTAGGATATATGGTGACCCAAAAGGGCATTGAGGCAAACCAAGAAAAAATTAGTACAATAATGGAAATGCCATGCCATAGATCAATTAGAGAGGTCCAACAATCAAAAAGAAGGATAGCTTCGCTTAATCATTCATTTTGAGGTTGGTAGATAGAGGTCGCCTTTTCTTCAAGATCTTTAAGAATGTTAAAAACTTTGAATGGACTGAGGAATGTGATAAAGCATTTCAAGAATTGAAGAAATATCTCTCAACACTTCTTCTCTTATTAAAGCCTAAATTTGGGGAGCCATTTTTGTTATACATGGTGATTTTAGAAGTGATGATAAGCTCTGTACCAATTAGAGCAGTGGAAAAAGAGCATAGGCTAGGTTATTATACTAGCTGAATGTTGTAAAGAGCAGAGAAAAACTACTTAGACATAGAAAAGTTGGTTTTAGCACTATTAGCCATAGTCGAAAAACTACTACCGTATTTTTAATCACACAATCAAAATCTTAACTAGTAGCAAGCTAAAAGAAATATTGAGAAAATAAGAAAAATTAGAAAGAATGATCAAGTGGGCGATCGAGCTCAGCTAGTTTGATATTGAATTTACTCCTCCGCTAATCGCTATCAAAGCCCAAGTTATAGTAAACTTTATGATTAAAATGAAAGGAAAAACGGTGTTGAAGACATAGGTAGTAGCACCAAAAATATGGATGTTGCATGTAGATGGATCTTTTATGTCTAAGAGAGAAAGAGTGAGAATTTAGTTCGGAGGACCAAATGGTGTCAACCTCGAATTTGCTTTAAAGTTGAACTTCCAAGTTTCTAACAACAGAACAAAGTATGAGGCCTTGATAGTAGGCTTGAGGATAGAACTAGAAAGAAAGATTTCGTATTTGCTTGTGTACACTAACTCCTAGTTAGTGGCACTTCAGATAGCAAGCATATGTATAGCGAGAGAACAAATGATGAAGAGGTAATTGGAGATAGTTAAACAACTAGCCTTGCAATTCAAGAAATGGGAGTTGTGTCAAATTCCAAGGAGTGAAAATGAAATAGATTATGCCCTATCAAAATTTGCAAACGTGACTCAGGAATAAATTCTAGACAAGTTACCATATTAATATCTAACAACTCAAATGTCGTGGATAATAAATGATACACAAAACTTTGAGAGAAAGTTGTTCTAATAGAAACACATGATAAACGGAATAAGGAAATGATAGAATACTTGTCAAATGATACTTCTAGAGCATGAATTGGAAAAGAGGAAAATTAAAAAAAGGGCTTTCAAGATTGTGATACAAGATAGAGAGTTGTATCAGAGGTTTATAGCAGAGCCTATGCTCAAATGCCGAGATACATGATAGGTTCAATATGTGATGCAAGAAATACATGAATGCAGCAGTGCATGGATCATTCAGGGAAAAGATCTTTGGTGCAAAAAAATCATAAGACAAGGATATTGTTGCCCCATTTTGGTTCATGACTATCTTTAGATTGTAGGAAAGTGCAAATAATGCCAACTACATGCCCATCTTCTGCACTCCTTAGCTATGCCATTGCAGCCAATTATAGTAGCCTATCCATTTAACTAATAAGGGTTGGATATCCTAGGTCCTTTACCCTTGGCAAAAGGACAAAAAAAATTGTGATTGTGGGAATAGAATATTTAATGAAGTGGGTGGAAGCCAAACCCTTAGCGAAGATCTCAAAAAATAAGGTAATGGACTTCATTTAGAAACACATATTATGTCGACATAGATTGCCTAAGGCATTCATTTCTAACAATGGAAAACAATTTCAAGGAAAAAAAAGCTTAGCTTGGTGCAAAGAACTTAATATCAAATAAAATTCACCTCTATCGGTAACCCTCAAGCTAATGGACAAACAAAAGTCACCAATAAAACTATAGTAAAAAATGTGAAGACCAAATTAGGTGATACTTAGGGAACTTAGATTAAGGAACTGCCAAGGGTGTTTTGGACATATCACACAACTCTAAGGGTAACAACAAAGGAAACCTTTTTTTGTTTAGTATATAGATCATATGTTGTAATACCTGCAGATAGGGATACTTGCTGACAAAGTTAGAAACTACAACATAGATCAAAATCAAGAGGAAAGAAAATTTGACCTCAACATCATAAAGGAAAAGAGAGAGAAAACTTTTCCCAAACCAGAAGTCTATAAACAAGCTTTGGCAACAGCTTGCAACAAGAAAGTCAGGCTTTGGAGTTTTCAAGTAGGAGACTTGGTACTCAAAAAGGTGGAAGTGACCAAGCATGTAGGGAAGTAGGATCCCAACTGGGAAGAACCCTTTGAAATCTCACAAATGACCAAGAAGGGGGCATACAAGTTGGAGACACTGGAAGGAAAGGCATTACCTAGACCCTAGATAGTGAGGAAAGTTTTTTGTTTAGTTCTTTTTGAAATTAAAATTGTTGGCATGAATCTATGAATGTTATTGATCTTTTAAGCTTTCCTTTCATTACTTAACATGTGAGTACTCAACAAGCAATAGTACTATACGATAACAACTTGAGAAAGAGTAGTCATGTTATATGACCATGGAAATCAAATACTCTAACCTGACAAAGGACATTCGAACAAAAAGATTTGAGAAAAAACAAGATCATCAAATATGATACATCAAGGATAAATGATTTGAGAAAGAACCAATCATATTGTTTTGGAGATTTGAGAAAGAACCCATTTTATTGTTAACATTTGAAATATGAAAAAGAACAAATTACAAGAAGCTTAAGACCTGAAAAAGGATAAAACATAGAATACAACAGAAATGCTCAATCATAATACATAAATTACGATTGACAACCAAATGATGATCTATGACTTGAGTTATAACCAAAGCATAAAATGTCTAGAAAAAGCAACGATGTAATATGAACCAAGTAATTAAATATGATTACTACAAACAAAATGCCATGACTAAGACGTCCAAGCCAGGTGCGACCTTGTCTCACCATTACTAGTCATATTTCGGAAGAAGTAAATTAAATGGAGTGGATGAAACATTATGCGATGACCTAAAGTGGAGCAATGCAAATAAAAAATTGGGGAAACCACAATGCTGAATTGAATAAAAATATATATAATAAAATAAAATTTACATATATATATGTATATATAATGATAAAATAAGGTATTAAAAAAATTGCCATTTCAATCTAGAACACATCCAGTTGATTAACTTCCTGATTTTTAGGTTAGGCATGAGGAAGTTGGGGAGTTAATGATGTAGGTCAAAGAATAATCTAGATAAGTTTCTCCTAATATGTCAAATTAAATAACTACCCAACCTAAGCAAGTAAATGGAAGCACGTCCTTGAATTAGGAGTGTCAATTCTTGGACACATGGTTTGATTAATGTCTCAGCAAAAATAGTACTTAAGGATAAAGTATGGATGTATGACCTCGACGGGTGATCGTAGATCATGAAGATGCATGGCATCATTGGATGGAGATAGGACAAGCTATAGTACGATCAATACACAATACTTCCCTATAAATATCCAAGTGTAATCATTGGAGAGGAACTTTTAGAAAATTAGTATATTCTTGTCATTCGAGGTCGAAATGTTTAGACCTCAACAATAAGTTGTAATCTCACTTTCCTGTGATAATTTGGAGCCCATTAATAAATTAACTGATTTGATTAAATATTCCTTCATCACCTATTTTTACAGCCTTCACCACGTCAAATAATAAGATTTATGAGTTATACTGGAAACTTCTAATCTGAAGTTGCCTGTGGAAATCTGAATCTATGTATGAGTTGAAGTTAACAAGAAGAAATTTTCACACTACTGAATGATTATTGGCTTTTATTTGGTTTTGCGGAAAAAGTATTCCAACATGCACCATGATTTTCAGATTGAAATGCATCGATATTTTTAAAGTGATTTGTGTGATATTTGTAATATTGGGGCATAGTTACTTTTTAGCTGCCAAACTGCAATTCATATCTCCGAGGAAATGAAAAGTTACACCGGGTCGGGTTTCATATTAGTAAACCAATAGTTTTCATGTTTAAATGAATTTTATTCCATATTTAAATGGGATTATATTATATATTAATTTGAGCTCCTTTTTATACTGGAAGACTTATTTATATAAAACAGCTCATCCCCTTTTTTAGTTCAATATAATGTATAATTCTTCCTAATAATCATATATTCTATTTATTATTTTCTCGACCACGCTTTTTTGAAGCATCATCAATTTTCTTTTAAGAGTAAGTTGTGCAAATCTATAGTTAGCTATGGTAGTAATTTGTCTAGACAAATAATTAGTGTCGGAATTTGGTACAGTCAACAAAATGCCAAATTTATTGACGGCTGAAGGAGTACCTCAAATTCATGAATGCGTATAGGCAAAATTTAATTTGGATGTTGATAGACAAATTGTTGTTGCATAATTATAGCAAATACATTACCCCTTTGTAATACACACATGAAATGCGTAGTTCTTCACTGGCAATATAATGCACGAAAATGAGATAAAAATTTAGGAGACAAAGGAAACCAACTTCCACTTGCAGACTTGCTCATTTGAGGACATAGAAGGTGTTTGGATGAGCTTATAAGCTCCTCAAAGCATCTTATAAGATGTTTAAGAGCTTATAAGTTAATAAAAAGTGTTTGGTAATTGTTTTTAAAAAAGAGTTTATAAGATCCTACAATAAGATGTTAAGAGCTTATAAACTCTTTTAAAAAAACATAAGGAGATCCTAACTTATTTTGAAGATCTTAACAAACTCTTTCATTTTTAACCATTTTAATTACAAATTTGTCATTATTAACATCTTATAAGCTCCAAAATCTTATTTTGTCCAACCACTTCAACAACTTATTTTAAAAATAAGATCTAATATCTTGTAAGTTCCAAAAACATCTTATAAGATGTAGAAGCTTATAAGATGTTTAAAATAAATTTAGCCAAACACCCTCCTAAGGGGAAAGGAATAGGAAAGAAAAAAAAATAAGAAGAAAAAGAAGTTCACTCAGTCTTTTAAATAAACAACTAGGTGATGACATTGAATTGGAAAGTTTTAATCAACGAATTAATCAAATTAATGGAGCAAAGCGCTAAGTTTGTGAAGGATTAAAAAATATATTTCCATATTCAAATAGCATAGTAAGACACAAATTTTATCTCTTCGAATCATACTTAAATATCGGGTGACTTATAGCCACATCCCTTTAGATTTAATGTAATTATAAAATGATCATCGATAGTTGTTTTCTAACAAATAATCTCTTAACATTTTGTGTCATTCAACAATGAAATCCTATCATTCATTGTTATTAGAATTTTTTGTATATGGCGTAAAAAAATTCTGACTTTTAAAATTATCTCTGAAGGTAAATTTGATTGCTTAAGTTCTTTAAGGTAGTAAAATTTAGTCTAAAATGCGTTGAAAATTCGTTGGAAAATTTTAAGTGGTTAATTGTAATATTATTGTAATAATGAAAATCCAAAGTTCAATCTTATTAGCTTTCTATAGTGAATATGATCTTTTTTTTTTATTTTAGGATCAACCACATCCACCCCTAAGGTTTGGCGTAATTAGCAAAAAATTTTGGTTGTTTTGAATATTACATTTATTCCCCTGAACTTTGTCGTTGTCCAACATTTTACTCAAGCCATTAGTTGCCGTTAGGGTTTTGCCCAACTACCGTTAAAAAATTTGGGTGAAATTTTAAAAATGCCCTTAGGGTCACTGACTCCATTTTTGACCCTGTTTGACTTTTTTAGTGGACAAAAATATCCTTAGGGATGGTATTGTAAGATTTTTTAATTGGTTTTGGAAGTATTTGTTATTATTTTTTGTTTGAGGTCCTAAATGTAATAAAATAAAGAAGAATCCAAGCTAGCCATTTTATGGCTATCTATTTTGTTGCCTACACACATGTTTCTTTGATTTTTTTGCCAACATAATATGGCTTCCTCATGGAGTACATCATCTAGTAAATTGGGGGCATTAAAATATAGAAAAGAGAGATGCAAAAGGCATAATTGTGGGAAGAAAATATCAAAATATTTAGGACCAAAATTATGCATAATAATAGTAAATAAAAAATATTTAATATAATTAATTAAAAATATTTATTGATTAATGAATAAATAAATAAATAAATAGAAAGAAGGATAAATAAATAATTTATTGAAATTTATTACTTAAAATTATTTTTAATTAATATATTTTAGGACTAAAACATAAAATTAGCATTTTAAGTTACACACTTAATAATATATATTAAATAAAAAATATTTAAAATAATTATTTAAATATATTTATTTTTTAAAAAATAAATAAAAAAATTAAAAAAAAGGATAAGTAAAGAATTTTTTAAAATTTGTTCTTTAAAAATTTTTAAATAATAAAAAAATGACCCATCTTAGGCAAGGAGCTAGCCGCTGGCCATAGCTGCGCCACAATAGGCCCCTGGCCATGGCAGCGAACAGCCAACGATCTGGTCATGATCGAGCAGCATCTTGAGATAGGGGTGAGGGTTGGGTGGTGGCGGGTTAATAAGGTAGACGAAATTTTTAAAACAATAAGAGTGTTTTTGATAATTATGCCAAACTTTTGACAATATGAATGTAATTCACTTTTTACATTATTCTTTATAGGTTACACTTTTTAAATATTGGGGAAGTAGGAACTATGTACAAAAATAAACATATTTCTTTGTATTATGCAATATATATTATGTAATAGTAACTAATTTGAGTAAAGAAGTCATGCAAGTTAATTGTATGAGACATTCACTACAAAAAAAATTCCTTAAAACTTGGTGAATTTTCTGAAGGATTCTGACAGATTTCAAATGGGATGACAAACTTTTGATGGATTTCTGACACAAAATTTCATGTTGGAAAAGCCTCCTCGTAACTAACTTTTCGATGTGTTTTGGATAGAAAATTTTATCGGACAACTTTCCAACGGATTTTCAACGCATTTTAGACTAAATTTAGGCAATTCAAACAAGTTCAACTTTCGTTGAGTTTTTGATAAAAAAAAAACCGTCAGAAAATTGTCTAACAAACTTCCATCTAATTTTTGGTGGAATGTTTTTAATTTTTATTATTTTTTATCTTTTTCTGATTGATTTGTGAGGTGCTTCCATTCAAAATTTAATTTTTATTAATAAATATATTTTTAATACCCAATGAAAGTTTCTCAAATTTTTGTTGAAATTTTTTAATTTTTATTTAATTACACATATAACATGTTAATGTGCTTTATATATAAAATAACAGACAAGAATAAATCAACAAAATTATGAATAAATTGAAATAATAATTTCAAAAAATATAATTTATAAATATAAGTCTTAAAAAGTAATATTTTTTTCATTACAAAAATTTTTAAGAAAAATCTAACTACTGGCTAGCATTATTATCATCAAAGTCAAAATAGTTATCATTAGCAGCATGATGATCTTGCTTAATGCCATGCTGATGTTGATCATGCTTGGCATTCTGCTACAATGTGAGCTGTTGCTAATAGGGTGGCAGTTGGAGTAGGCTAGAGGAGTTGGATGGAGCATCCCTCAACATGACTAGTTGGGTGAGCAAATTATGCATCATGCTCAATTGGTCAGAGAACATGATTTGCATATCCTAAATATCAACTTCTAAGCATGTCTTCAATTAGGCTGTTGATGCACTAAGAGGCTTTTCTCAAGGTGCGCTGGTGTAGTAGGATGACTGCTTGTAGCTCAACCCATAAACTCATCTCTTCTTCTTGCAACCACCTACAAACTGAGTCCACAACTCATCCTGAAACTATTGGATCTCTACAATGTTCTCAACTTTTCTTATTGAGATTAGGATTGTATTACATGCTAGAAGCTCTCTTGCAAGACAAAAATAAAATAAATGAATGTACTATAATGAAACTAAAATAAGATTAAGTCACAGGTAACAAACTTATAGCAAATCTCTTCACCCTTTTGTCTACCCAGCTCTTATTAGCCCACCTCTAATGGGTAGGTGCAAAAATCTTGTCCACCATCATGGGCCTCTATCCCTCTTAGGCCTACATACAAAATAAAAATTAACAAATATGTCTTGCAAATGTTATAAATATAAGTCAATTAACAAACATTAAGAAAGTAGACAAAGTTTACTAAAGGTTAAAAGTTTAGGAAACTTACTAGACACTTGGCACATGTCCCAATTGTTATACTCGCTTCAGTATGGAGAGATCTAGTGGTCTTAGTAGCCTGATCTTCGCTTGTGCAGAATTCTTCTCGAAATTTTGGAATTGTCAATGCCAGCATAAGGTATCCCAAATGTCTTTGCCAATTGGTCTCTTGCCTATTTTTTGGGTGTCACCATACATGTCGTTTAGTCAGTGACCCCCTTTAGTTAAGGGCCTCTGTATATAGCTTTTGTACTAGGGGTCCCAACAAACATATCTCTATAATAGAAAAGGAAATAAGTTAGTGTACTTATACTAAACAAACATAATTAATTTCTAGGTGCAAATATGTAAAGTAAATATATTAATAACATGCATGCACCTTCTACTTCATGAACATCAAATCTTGAAAGGCCTAGAGGATATTCAACCAAGTTCTATAGGGCTCTTGTACTTTGTCTTTTATTACCATCATCAAGAAATTAGCATCATCTAACGAGGTGAATATCTGCATAAATTCTTAACATTGATATATAATTATTAAAACAATAGCAAAACAACATTTATATAATCGTTTCAACTCACCCATAGCATCTTTCAGGACACAATTTTACCCTGCCAGAATTATGGGATGGGGGCTCCAATCTACCTTTTAGAATTTCTGTCATATGCTACTATGGATGTTGGTCCTTTTTGCCTTAGAATATTGCTTCAGCAAACTTATAATCTATCAATGCTAGCTTTAGAAGATGAGCAGAAAGACCAAGATTTAGCTCAAATAAGGCCAATTGATTATTTGAATTTATCATTTTTTGTCCTTTTTCTTTGTGTAAGTACCGACTTTTATGAGGTACAAGATAAATAGCAGAGTCTACAGAGTTAGCTTATCTTTCATTGTAGTTTTTGCCTATCTTCGCCTCAGTTGATGCTATTCTATCTTGAATTATGTAAACTCTTCGCCACAAATTAGGAGAGAGAGGAAAAAGAAAAAAAACACTTATGTTGGATATATAAATTTGTGACAATTTTTGAGCTTATAAGCAAGTAATAAGTTGAAAAAAAATCTTTTGAGCGAGAATCAAATGCAGCTTTATGAGCTTTTAGTGACCTTAATGACTTCAAATTTTAGGTCAACATTCCTCCATATCGTGATATCAATGCTTCTACTATTAATTTTCAAGGTAGTAGGGTGTCCTATCTGTATTTTAGTTTTATGTGTTCTAAAAGGATTTCTCTATGATAGACTTTTTATTTGTACAAAAGGATATAGTGTCGGCACAAGTAGGACAAAAAATGTTTCTTTTACATATGCATATGATGAATAAGAATGTCTTATGGTGATTTCATATCATAAGAAAACTCTAGTGAGATTAGTGATTATATGCATGAACTTATTGGATCTTTAATCTTTTGTTCTTAAACAAGAAAGCCAAGAAAGAAAAGGCGAAGATGAGATTACATTCCAGTTTTCTAACTAAACTTTATCACTTTCCCCATGTGATATGATAAGAATAGTCCTTCGATGCATGACTACCAATGAATCAAATTTTAAATAGACAAGGTACTACGGGGCTTGAGTTCACCTCATGAAATATTGTTGTTTCAAGGAAAACAGTTGGTACCTATTGAATACAATGAGAAATGTGTATCATCCCTGTAGTCAAAAGACAAATAGGATATGTGCAAGTGGTCTTGTTTGTGAACTGTTCTAGCTAGTTGTAATTAATTAACTTTATATTATAATTCATCTCAGCTAATAAACACATCTAAATCATAGTATAATTGTGATTAAGTAATTCATGCTTCTTGTTTGTATTTAGACCTTTTATTTTTGATAATTTGCATGAAGAGCTTATAGTTTATATCACATCCACTTGGGCAATTTATGACACAATGTTCCAGGTTCTTTTATAAAACATATGTTTCCTATTTGCCTGACTTGATCACTTTAAATCCAACTGTAGTGACTAGCCATGACACAAACACAATAACAGAGGAATACATGTAACAGAAGCTGAATTGTGCCTCCGGGACCTTGATCGAGCATAGGGGCCTTACCTTTTGTTGACCTCTTTAGTCTTTCAAGTTTGTAGGCGAGGAGGACCTACGAGTAAGTGCAAATTTCTTTGTCTATAATAAATAAAATTACAAAACAAGAAAAATTTGTACAAATAATTAAAATTGAGACTTATCAATTGTGGATTCAATCTCTAATCTAATCCTCTAATTCTTTCTTCTAAATATGATCTTGAAAATATATATGAACTTTGGGAAGAACACTTTGAATATAATGGATCTCCTTGAATTTGATTCAGAGAAAATTATGCCAATTTGAGGACTTTGCACTATAATCTCGAACAAAATGGCAAAATATATGAGCTTTGTAAAGAACAACTTGAACGCTGTGGATCTCCTTCAATTTGATTTCAAGAATATAATGCCAATTCAAGAGCTTTATACCTTAATTTCAAATTAAATGCCAAAATATATGAACTCCACGAAAAACACTTTGAACGTTGTGGATCTTCTTAAATTTGCTTGAGAAAATCGTTGAACTCTTTCAAAGTTTCCTTCACTTACTAAGATCTGTGTTCCATGTGGAATGTGCTTTCATCACCCACTTGATATAGATGCTTGATCGGAGACTTCCAAATTGACTTAAACTTCTTTGATAGTTATCTCTTCAATAAGATAATATCAAATATCAAGAGAAAATATTATATATCAAGAGATGATATCAAATATTAAGATATAATATAAATATTTTTAATTTGATTGGTCCATAGACATATACACTTCATTTTTGGCACTTCTCAATATTTGATTTGAGCATAAAATAAGTATTAGAATTTTAATTAAAATTAACTATTTATTTTTTGAAATTAAATTTAACAAATTCCAAGAAACAAATTGAAAATTTAAATTAACATCTAACATATTATTTTACATGTGTCATTTCTCCATTGGCTAAAATTAATATGTCTACAAATGCCCTAACTTCAAGGCTTGGTGAAAAATGTGTCAATCATTCATGAAAGTGACAAGGGTTGAAGTGTTTGAGAATTTTTTATTTTCCTTCATTTTTTCACATATGTCTGTGGTAAAAACATCCTTCAAGCATTCCTTGAGCTATATTGCTCTCAAGAACTATCATCTCTTTATGGGATCTTCATGAACTTTTTGGATTGCCAATATGTGGAGATGTTTATGATGAATGCCTCTCATTTGTTTATGTATCCAATAAAAGGATCAAGTCATAACTCCATTCAAAGTAAACATCCTTTTTGAGGGGGTGCCGTACATAGTTTAAACTAAAGTTGGCTAGGAGTAACATGCAGTTTATGCTTGTGCGTTGAGGAGGATATTTAACTTGAGTAGACATTTTATACTCATGTCAAGGATTTCAATTGAACTTGATTGACAATTTATACTTATGTCGAGGAGTTATTTAAGTTTGACTTAATAGATAGTTTATAATCTCATCAAGGGGTACATTGGGAGACTTTAACTTAACAATTTTAAATAGTTTATGTTCATATATATGAGCATTATTAACAATTGAGCTCGTTTCAAAGAGCATATGGGAATAATAAAACTTGAAATTTTAGATAGTTTATGCTCACGTCTAGGATCATTATTGACAATTTAGACTCTTATTATGGAGCATTGGGAATTTGAAAACTTGAGCTTTGGACTTGAAGACTTGAAGATTTGAGACTTTGATTTGGAGACATAAAATTTAAGTCTTGGACTTGGACACTTAAGAGACCTGAGCCTTGACTTGAAGACTTGGAGACTTGAGTCGTGGATTTAGAGACTTGGAGACTTGATTTATGGATTTGAAAACTTGAAGACTTGAGTCTTGGATTTGAAAACTTGGAGACTTGAGTTGTTGATTTGGAGACTTAAAGACTTGAGCTGACGGTTTGGAAACTTGAAGACTTGAAACATGGATTTGGAGACTTGGGATCTTCAATATTGGATTTGGAGAATTTAATTTGACAATTTTAGATAATTTATGCTCATATCTCAAAGTATTATTTATAGTTTAGGATCTTATCAAGGAGCATTATTGACAGTTTAAGCTCTTATTAAGGAGCATTTAGAAGTTGAAGATGAAAATCAATTCCCTGTAACATCTTTATTATCATTGCCACCACTTGAATCTTCTTATTCACCAAAATTCATGTTCATTTCAATATTATGTGCACAAGTTGCCAAATCTTCAAAAATTTTCGGTTTTATTCCTTAAAGTATATAGCAAAGACTCCAATGCATTCCTTGGATACACATCTCAATAGCTGGAGCCTCCGACAATTGACCTTTACTGTTCAAACTTAGATTTCTTCAAAGATTGGTGTATTCAATGACCTGCTCTTTTTCCACTGCGAGAGTTGGTGAGCTCAACCATATTGATTGTCTTTTGAGTTATATAGAAATAATTGAGGAAATCTTGTTCCAACTACTCTTAACAATCGATGGAGCCTACCTCTACATTAATATACCAATTAAAAGCATTGCCTTTAATGATTGAACAAATGTTTTTACTAGATGATCTCCATATGCCCTAGCATTATTACAAGTTTCAATAAAATGATTCATATGCTACTTTGGGTTGCCCTCATCATCGAATTGCTAAAACTTTGGGGGCTAGTAATTGATCAGCATCTTTAAGTGGTCATTTTTTTATTATATGGCTTGGAATAAGTCATAGACAACTTAGAACTTCCATAAAGCTTGTCTTTGATAGTCCCCATAATAAAATCCTTTAATCGGTCAATGAGAATTAGACCATCAATGGAAACTTATAGTTCTTTATTTGTAGTTTTTTCATTTTTGACTAAATGTTTCTTTGTGGATGTTTTGCCTTTGTCTTGAGCCTCAATTTATTTCTTCATCAAGCAGCTGACATCAAGATTGTCTACTTCGCTCATCAATTTAGAGATTTGAAAGTTTTTCTCTTGGACATGCTTCATGAGTCCTTCAACAGCCCTCGTCAAATTTTCAATTTGTTCCTCCAAAGTAATAGCACTTGTCACCATCACCATCTCCATGCTAAAGGAATTTGATGTTGAGTGGGGAATATATGATGCATATTCTTTCTTTGAGTTTCCACTATCTTCATTCATATTAATAAAATGTGGCAACGCCTTTTTCACAGTAAGCGAAGAACCACCTTTGAAGATAATTGAAACTTCTTGGACATACGTTTTGTGATGATGCCAGCAATTTTTGTTCTAACACTTGAGGAATTTGAAGTTAAAATTTTTAATGCAATGATCTTGTTAGCAGCCATTTGATACTTCAATCTTGATAAAAAGAAAAGATGAAAGGTAGAGATCATCCCACCGGGGGTGCCAAAAATTTGTAGGCCCAAATTTCTTTATCTACAATAGACAAAATTACAAGATAAGAAAAATCTGTATAAATAAAATAAAATTAAAATTTATCAATTGTAGATTCAATCTCTAATCTAATCTTTTAATTCTTTCTTCCAAATATGATATCGAAAATATCAAAATATATGAACTCTGGGAAGAACACTTTAAATGTCGTGGATCTCCTTGAACTTGATTTAAAGAAATTATGCCAATTCGAGGACTTCACAGTGTAATCTCAAATCAAATGTCAAAATATTTAAGCTCTACGAAGAGTACCTTGTAACGCTGTGGATCTCCTTGAATTTGATTTGAAGAAAATAATGCTGATTTTGAGGGCTTCACTCCTTAGTGTCGAATCAAATGCTAAAATATATGAGCTCCACAAAGAATGCCTTGAACATCGTGGATCTCCTTAAATTTGCTTGAGAGAATTACTGAACTCCTTCAAGTTTCCTTCACTTGCTAAGATTTGTGTTATGTGTGGAATAAGTTTTGATCACCTCCTTTATATAGACATTTGGAGGGAGAGTTTCAGATTGACTTGAATTTCTTTTATGATTATCTCTTCGATAAGATAATATCAATTATCAAGAGATAATATCAAGTATCAAGAGATGATATCAAATATCAAGATATAATATCAAATATCTTTGGTTTGATTGGTCCATAGATATAGACGCTTCATTTTATACACTTCACAATATTTGATTTCAACATAAAATAAATGTTAGAGTATTAATTAAAATTAACTATTTAGCTTTTGGAATTAAATTTAATAAATTTCAAGAAATAAATAGAACTTTTAAATTAATATCTAGTATATTATTTTATATGTGTCACTTCTCCATTGGCTAAAACTCGTATGTCTATTCTATGCTAATATATAATTAGATACCCGAACTTCACTTGATTTTCATTGGGTTAGATTAGGGTTGTACACTTTGAGGTTGTCACTGGGTTGGGTTGGGTTTAGTTTGAGGAAAATAATATTATACCCCCATTCTAGCCCAACACAAAAATTCACTCAATCCACATGAATTGCCATCCCAATTTATTGGGATTGATTCTCCAAATTTACTCAAAGAAATATTACAGGAGAATCTATTAAGTTTAGAAAAATAACTAAAGTTTTGTCAACCAAAGCACTTCGAACATGAATCAATTATGAGATTACTTGGTTATGAATGTAGAGTGAAGATGAGAACAATAAAGTAATTAAAGATTATAAATGATATGTTTAATTGTGTTGTATTAAATAATTGGTGAAAGAATTGAAGCCTTGTTAATCTATATACTTCTAACATGTTCTGACTTGCTTATTTTTAACTTGATTTTCTATGCTAACTCAAACTAAAGATGCAAATACTTCAACTTGCCGAATCTAGGCATATTTCTCATAAATATAAAATTTCAAAGTTTCAAGAAACAACAATTGAATTTTTATGCGACAAAAACATTTACCATCTACAGGTTATAAAAGGGTATTCTTTTAGAGATTATTGCGTGGAAAAGAGTTAGGCATAGTCTCCCATATTAAAGAATTGTCAATTTAAAATTTTTATTCTTATGGGCTATTATAGGGGATTCTATAAAAGACTACACCTAAATAAAATTTTTGGCAAAGTTCCTCCTATAACTATAAGAATCCAAGTTTTTTCTAACACATAAAATTTTTTCTAACACATCAAACAACTACATCTATCAGACAAAGATTCTCAAGAAATTATTTCATATTGCATTCTCTTATTACTCCACAAGCATGCAAGCACAGAATAATCCAATAGCATTAAATGACCTTTCCCCTAAATTCGATCCTCTTTCTTAAAACCATTAATCCTATCTAAATTTCAATCTTGCACATATTTATTACTTATAAAAGCATAATATTTTTAATATAATTGGAAATAAATATAAAAGAATTGCATACCTAAAAGTTAGGATAATATAGATGAGTCCTAGTAAGCAACAATTGAATAAACCAATTACAAATTAAAAAATAGTTATAAATTTATGATATTAAATATGAAACATTCCCAAACAACTTTCTAGTTGAATTATTATAATTCATAACTACTCTATTAGTTAATAATAAGTTTATAATTAATTATTATTAATTTAATTTTCAATAATCAAACAAGTTCTATACTATGCCTAGACCATAATTAATTTCAAAACCCTAAACTCACATTACTTAATTTATCAACTTATTCAAACAATTAAAACAGCAAAACAATAAGCATACCTAATTTCAATATATTGCTAAAAATCTAAATCCTCCACTTAAGTTTAGATTATTAATCTAAACTCGATCTAATGCCTAATTTTTATACAACTATAATGCCTCATTTCTATACAACTAAAATGTCCAATTCTATATAATTGAATTCCCTAATTTTATAAATTAAAATGCCTCATTGATATACAATTAAAATGGGTAAATTTCTATATTAAAATACCCAAATATACAAGTAAACTCAATTTATAATTATAACAATTAAAAGGCCCAAAATGTTTAATTTCTTTACAATTAAAATGCTAACTTCTATACAAATAACATCAAACTACAATTACATCAACCAAATACCCAAAATATCTAACTTTTATACAATTATATTTAATTTCTATAGCAAATCCTAAATTCTGCACAATTTAATTGTCCAAAAAATACAAGCAACATTATTAAATAAATAATAACAAATTAATTTCGCAAATTCAACAAAAAGAAAAGATGGAAAAAGATTTACTGTGGACGACGGCGACGGCAACGACAACAGCAATGGCAGACGTGCACATGGCCACAGAGAATGTTGGAAGATGGGGAAGTGCTTGGAGCAAGAAAGAAAATGGGAAGAAACAGAGAGAAGTGAGAGGGAGGGGGAAGAAATTGTCTGATTTTTAATTGAAGTTATTGATGGAACTTTCGATAGCAAAATCCGTTGAAAATTTAAATAAATATTTTTCATTAATAAATTACCAACAGAAATCTGATGAAAATTCTGCCAGAAAATAAAAGTTATTTTTTAAAATTAAAAAGAATCATTACAATTTTTCAATGGAGAGTCCGTCCGTCAAAAAATTTCCAGCAGGTTTCCGAGGAACTGTCCGTCGCATATGCGTGCGCAAAGGTCCAAGGTCCCACCGAATTTCTGCCAATTCTTCAGTCGCTTTCTTGTCGAATTTTCGACAGACATAAATTCTATCGATATTCCTTTGGAAATATGCTGGAAATTTTCAAAATTTCTATCGAAAATAATGCTCCTTGTAAGTGATTTTCTTTGCATTTTGCTTATTTGGTTGTACGGTACTTGACTCCTCTTTTTTATATTTAAGGAATGATTCAAGTAAATCAATATTTGGTGTAATATTAGCATGTTGCCTCTTCATCTTCCTACATAGGGGCAGCTCGTTTTTCCTTTTCTTTTCTTTTCTTTTTCCTTTTCCTTTTCCTTTTCCTTTTTTATTTATTAACGGGTGAATATTTTTTTCATTGGCATTCCATGTTGATTACTTATATTAGATAGCATTTGTAATTTTTTTAAAAAAAAAATAGTATCTTTTTGTAATTACGCCTAACTTCAAAAATGCGGCGGTCGTAATTCATTATCTTTTTATCTTTCTTTTCTACTAAGGGTATTTCAATTTGTTTTTCGTATTTTTCACTTGTATTACATAAATTTTTCATACTAAGGAGTTATTTGTAATTAAAAAAATAATGAAAATTTTTTAGCGATTATGCCACAGCTCAGAAGTCGCGGCTATACATCACTCTGGAATAAATGAAGTGATAACCTAAGCAAAACACACCTAAAAACTTTTCAAGGCAATAGATACTACTTGGCACAAAAATATCCTACCATATAACAGAACAATTTGTAGTATTGGACACAAAAGACAATTGCGCAAGAAAATAAAAAAAAATAAAAATATGCATTTCAAATTCCACTGACAACTTATACGCTCCTTTCTCACGTTTAATTTTCTCTGAGTTCAAGCTCTTTCTAAATCTATCCATATGTTTCACATCATAAATCAACCAACTACAGAACAAGTGCTAATAATTTTCTTTCTAGATAACAAATACTCACAACACGTATTTGTAAAATTTTGATGCCTTATCTTAATTGTTTGAACAAAATCTCGTCGCCTAGGTTCTTGAATTGAAAATATCAAATCCTAATACTCCATCGACAATTCTAACTACTTATTTTGTGAACAGCTTTCTGATTTGAAAGAGGAACTAGTCAATTAATAATATATTAGTCTTGCTTTAGTCCATTGTTAATCTTTGCATTGTTACCAGATCGGCGATCACTCGAAATAGATTGGGTTTTTATGTTTTTGCATTTGGACGTGGTCTGGTCGAACTCAAATTTAACTCGGAAAAAATAAGATTGATCTACAATTTGGTCAATCCACTAAAATTAAAAACAAAAAGTGAGAAAGCCAACAACTCAATAAACTCAACCAAATTAAAAACAAAAAGTGAGAAAGCCAACAACTCAATAAACTCAACCTGACCCAACGCAACTTAACTCATCTAAAAATGATTAAGACAATTAAATCATAGACTCAAAATAAAAATCAACCTTTTCAGAATTAGAATAATTGTGGGCATTGTAACAAATGTTTCTTAAAGTTATTATATTTATTAGACATGAATGCTTATGTAATTGTACCGGTAGTTGGTAATTGGTATGTGATGTTTCATCATTTGATGTTGACAGTGTGTAATTAATTATTTTTTATATTTAATATGAATGCTGTATGGAATATATATAATTGATGATGTTGGCAAGAAGTTTGATTTTAATGTTAATTTTAATGTAAGTTTGAAAAATACAAATCTAAATTTTTAGTCAACTGTAATATTGAAGTTTGTAAATATGAAAATTAGAATACATAAATCAAGTTATTTTAGGTTGTTATATTAGAGTTTGTAAATATAAAAAATAGAATACATAAATAAGGTTGTTTTAGGTTGGATAAAGTTTATTAAGTTGTTTAATGACCTAATTAGCAGTACGGTGTACCCAAATTTAATTTAAATTTTTGTGAAGTGGATTGGATTTAACATCAAATAGTATTAATTCGAGTTTAATATTTTTATATTATACCTCTATCCAAACTACCCGAGTTAGACACCCCTTGCTATTCCTTATTCATTTTATGTCATTACCCTATTTTTACGTGGGGGTGAAGTCAACCGGGGATAAAACCAAATTCTCATTATATTTTTGACTTGTATAATCATTTTAAGCCATATGAGAAGGTAAAATGAAGCAGGAAATATTTTATTAACTACCAAAAATTAAAATAACAAAATTGCAAATTCTACGAAACTTGGACATTTATTGCTAAAAGACTAAACTGAATTAACTGAAGGAAACAAAACACTAATCCTTGATCAATTTGGTGGTGGGAAGAAGATTTCTTCGGCCTTCCTCTTTGAGCTGAATTTCTGCTCCACATCTGAAGGAACATTGAAAGATGCCTGCAGCACTTCGGGAGACAGGACCTTCCAAACTGAAGTCCTTCCAGCCAAATGAGTGAAAATTGGACTATACCATGGGAAAACACACACATTTCAAAATCAGCAAATATGAAATAAAAGAACACCACAATCCAAAACAAAAGTAACTAACTGAAAGACATATAAACTTACTTAGGAGTTGTGATGATAGAGAACCAGTCCATGCCATGAGGATCAGAAATCTTGGACACAACAAAAAACCTAGGAACAATGAAAAGATTGCCAGCCTTAACCGATGTCTCCAGCACACGCTTGCCATCAACTCCAACAACCTGAACCCTGCCACTGCCCCTGACAATGTAAGTAACCTGCAAGGCCGAGTCGCAAGAGAAACCGGGAGAGCACATTGCTTCGCCATTCAATCTCACGAGATCGGCACCCAGTCCAACTTCCCCAACCAACGGCAGGTTCTTCGTGTTCAAAACAACAACTTTTCCGCCACCTTTAATGTCAACATCTAATGGTGCTTCCTCACAATTCAACGCCATGCCTGTGTAGTGTTCCTTCTGTGGCTCAGGCATCTTGGTGACAGGAGCAAGCTTGACAATGCCCTTGCTGGATTGGCTGCCAACAATGGTCTTCACAGTGCTTTCGTCCAAATCCCATGCCCTGCTCACAAACTCAGTTGAGAATCCGGTGAAGATTCCATTGGGACCAGTTAAGAAGAAGTCGGTGAAAGAACCGGCTTTGTGGGCTTTTGAGGTGTCACCAAGAAAGAGGATTACTAGTTCAGTGTCCTCCTTGTTGTAATACCAGGTAGTAACACCAAATGGAAGGGCAATAGCATCACCTTTCTTGATTGCCAGCACCTTCTCTTCTTTCTCAGGAAGGATAATTCCGGCTACTCCACAACCTGCAGGAAGTTATGAACTTACAGCATTAAATAACTCAAACAGGGGTTGTGAACTGAGAGAATTGCATCGGAAAAGCAGAGATCATAAAATTGAAGAATGAAAATTTTCCAAGTATCCACAACTCCTCTGCAGTGAATTTGTCCTTCCAATAACAAACAAATTGGTATACCACATAAATCAAGCATATTTATGTCCATTAACCATCCTAATGAATACTAATGGAAAATTTTGATAAGAACTATTAAGTAACGATATCTGAAAAGACAAAGAGAAAGTTCCACATCCCTATTGACTTTTTTAAATTGTAAAATAGAATTTATATCTTCAAATGATCATCAATTCCAAGATCCAATAAACTAATTAATCATGCATGTCCAAGACTCCAACATAATAAGATCCATTGATCTGTTTATCCTTACTTAATATGAATGCCAAAGGGACAACATTATCAAAAAAATATCAACAAATTAATTAATTATATAAAAAGAAAAAAAACCAAACCCCAAGGGGAATGAGATGCTCAATTAACAATGGAACTATACTGGAACAGAGACAAAATAATAAATTAAAAAAATAAAAATAAAAAATAATATTTTACCCACAAATCAACGAATAGATCCAGGAAAAGAAAATCACGTCGACATATATATCACAAATCATACGCACAAAGGTACATGCATCCAAAAGGACATGGATGCAAAAGCCGAGATTGATGTACCTTGAAGAACGTAGGCAACCTTGGCGGAATCGGAGTATCTGGGCAGCGCAAATCCGTTCTTCTCAAGACCAAGTTTGGCAGCGCCGATGTTGCCTTCACGCAGCATAGGTAGCTCGTTCGGGCACCAAGCGTAGTACGTGCCGCCATCTCCGCCGTAGACCTTCTTGGCCAACTTTGGTGACAAATCAACTCCATTCCTCTTAATCTATTGAGTTTTACTCTGATCTTTGTGAATCAAAAGGACTATGAACTTTTCGCAATTGAGGTGAATGATGAATAGAGGGGGGCTTTGGTGGGTATCTATAGGGGGTTGAAGTGCGAAATCCTTGTGAAACAATGACTGTTGACGTACATCCATAACAGAAAGAAGTTAATCTTCCGAATCCGCGTAGATTTAGAATTATAGTTAGAATGAATTTGTAACGATGGAATTCTTTTACAGAAAATTTATTTAAAAATTCTTGAATTTAGTTTTATTTTAGCATTCAATCTCTGTTCATGTATAAAATTTGTACTCTTTGTGTAAAGTTTTAATTTTAACTTCACTCTCATTTAAAATAATAGAAATGATCCTAATTTAATTTTTTTTATTTCTTTTCTTTCTTTTTTTTATTTCCTAAGCCCTATTTCTTATTGTCTGATACCCATATGTCTCTCTTCTATTCATCTTCTCGTGACACAAAGAAATTTCTTTCTCCAATATTTTTTTTTTCATTTTCTACAATCAGCTGTAACATACTAACAAGAAGCAGACCTACTTTGTTTGTTTCCCATCTATCTTCTATTCATCTTCTTAGGGCAAAAAGAAGCTTCTTTCTCCATTTTTTTATTTATTTTTTACAATTGGCTACAACATACTGAAAAAAAGCAGGTCTACTTTGTTTCCTTTGTTGCACGCTAAAGTAGTGGTGTAATATTTGGCAAGTAGCAGTTATTTTAATTTTTTTTAGCTTGAAAATGTTGAATAGTGGAAAGAACATTAAATTTAATTGTTAGAGCGTTGCATGTACAATGGCAACTGGCAAAAAAGACTGTTTTGAGAGCATGACTTTAACAAGACTGTGTTGCCAACTGGCAAAAAAAAGGATGCGAAACTAATATCTTTTTTTATTCATTATTAATATGTCAGAAAAGGATGCATGAAGGGGATACAATCTATGTAAGAAGGATTGCACAGTGCTCCGAGACCAAAGACAATTGGTAATTTTTTGCTTTTTTGAAGCACATGTTATATCTATAGTATTTGAACTATTATGTAATAATATTAGTTGACCTTTTGTTGGTATATTTGGTATTGCTTGTAATATAATATATATACCACTTTTTGTTTACAATAATACTGAATATTAAACAAAAGGTACTTAGTTTAGGCACTCATATACTTTAGAAATGCATTTATGTACTAAACCGTTCCTATTGTGTACTTACAATCAGATCTTTTATACTTGCTTTTCCAAAAAACAATTTTACCCTCAATTTAATGTGTGGAGCAACCCAATAAAATATAGTATGTGTTGGAATATTTGGTATTGCATGTAGTGCAATGTATTATTTATTTTTTATATATGTTACCAAATCTATTGGATACTTAAATGCAAATAAAAATACCATTTTATATTAAAAATGATATTGGATATGCGAAAAAAGGTACCCAATTTAAGCACTTACGCACTTTAGAAATGTGTTATGTACTAAAACTGCCTTGTTGTGTATTTACAATCAGAGCTTCTATATTTGGTTTTCCAAAGAATGATTTTAACCTCAATTTAATGTATGGAACAACCCAATAAAACATTATACATGTTGGAATATTTGATATTGCATATAGTGCAATGTATCACATATTTTAGATACATTAACAAATCTGTAGGATATCTTAAATGCAGATAACCATTTCTTTGTTAAAAATTGTACTGGATATGTGGAAAATAAGTATCTAATTTAGGCACTTATGTACTTCAGAAATGCATTTATATACTGAAACTGCGCTTGTTGTGTATTTACAATTAGGGCTTCTTTATTTGCTTTTCCAAAGAACAATTATAACATTAATTCAATGTATTGAGCAATTCAATAAAATATTTTGATCATATTTCACGGTATGATGATCATGAAATGGGCAGATTCAGCAAAATGGAGAACCTACCCTTATGCGTTGAGAATGATGCTAAAAACCTAAAAACAAAGTACTTAAATTTGGCACTTATGTACTTAGTTTGTGTATGTTGGGTACTTGTGGTAATAGATTCTGTACTTGCTTTTTCAAAGGCCAATTTTAACCTCAAATCGACGTGTGGAACAGCACATTGGCGACTCTATAACTTTAAATGCATGATTTGTTTAATATGTGGTCATGATAGTATGTGTTGAAATGATTAGGAACATAAAGATCCATATCCCTCCACTCATGATGTCATTTTCCCTAGTATAAAGCCCTTATGCATGAGGCAAATGAATCACTCCAACACTCCCTTCCTACACCACCGAACCTATCATCACTAAATGAGTCCTTATGATCATACTTCGTGGTCTAATGATCATGAAATGGGCAGATTAGGCAGAATAGAGAACACATTTTCATTTGCTGAGAATAATATTTAAAATCAGTGAAAAAGTACTCAGTATTGGTAGTTATGTACTCCAAAACTACATTTATAGGCTTAATTTATTATTGTTGTGTACTTATTTGTTGTGTTTACGTACTTACTTTTTCAAACGCCGAGAGGAGGCTCAATTTGATGAGTGTAATAACAAATAAGACACCTCGACACGAGAAAATAGTGGTTTGTTGAACAAATGATTGTGATAGTATGTGTTGATATAGTTGGGAACTCAAACATCTACATCTAACTACTTGTGTTCTCATTTAGAGTGGTATAAACCATAGATGCATGAGTCAAATGAATCCTCTTGACACTATCTTGGAAAACTAGTGAACTTATCATGACTATATAAGTCCTAAGACCAATATGCCATGATCTTATATCATACAATGGCCAGATTAGGATGAATTGAACTCAATTTCTTATGTGCTAAATATGATACTGAAAATTGATGAAAAAGTACTCAGTATTGGTAGTTATGTATTTCAAAACTGCATTTATGTACTTGATTTGTTAATGTTATGTACTTATTTTTCGTGTTTACACACTTACTTTCCCAAAAATTGAGATGAGGCTTAATTCGATGCATGCAACAATGAATAAAACACCCCAACATGAGAAAATAATGGTTTGTTGAACAAATGATCGTGATGGTACGTGTTGATATGGTTGGGAACTCAAACACCCATATCTAATAACTTGTATTCTCATTTAGAGTGGTATAAACCATTGATGCATGAGTCAAACGAATCCTCTTGACACCATCATGGCAAACTAGTGTACTTATGATGATTATATGAGTCCTAGGACTAATATGCTATAATCTTATGATCATGGAATGGCCGAATTAGGCCAAATTGAACTCAATCTCTTATGTGGTAAGAATAATACTGAAAATCGACAAAAATGTAATCAGTATTGGTAGTTATGTACTTCAGAACTATGTTTATGTTGTTGATTTGTTAATGTTGTGTACTTATTTTTTGTGTTTATGTACTTATTTTTCCAAAAGTTGAGATGAGGTCAATTCGATGCATGCAACAATATATAAGACACCCCGACATGAGAAAACAATGGTTTGTTGAACAAATGATCTTGATAGTATATATTGATATAGTTGGGAACTCAAACACATACATCAAAATACTTGCATCCTCATTCAGAGTGGTATAAACCATTGATGTATGAGCCCAATGAATCTTCCTGATACCACCATCGAAAACCACTAAACCTATCATGACTATATGAGTCCTAGGACTAATACGCTATGGTCTTATGATCATGTAATCGCTAGATTAGGCTAAATTGAACTAGATACCTTATGTGTTGAAAATGATACTAAAAATTGAAAAAACAAAATACTTAGTATTTATAGTTATGTACTTTAGAATTGCAATTATGTACTTAATTTATTAATGTTGTATTACTATTTTTTGTGTTTATGCACTTACTTTTTCAAAGACTAAGATGAGGCTCAATTTGATGTGTGGAACAACACATCAGACACCCTAATGCGACAAAATTGAGATATGTTGAAGAAATGATTGTGATAATACGTGTTGAAATGGTTGAGAACTCAAACACCTATATCCAACTACTTGCACTCTTATTTATAGTAGTATAAATCATTGATGCATGAACTAAATGAATCCTTTAAATACTACTATCGAAAACCATTGAACTTATCATAGCTATATGAGTCCTAGTACTAATATGTCATGGTCTTATGATTATGCAATAGCTAAATTAGGCTGAACAGAACTCGATCCCTTATGCGTTGAGAATGATACCGAAAATCCACAAAAAAGTACCTAGTTTTGGCATGTATGTACTTTAGAATTGCATTTATGTATTGAATTCTCCCTATTTGTGTACTTATTTTGCGTATTTTTGTACCTGCTTTTCCAAAGATTGAGTTTAGGTTTGATTCAATGTTTGGAACAACACATAAGACACTCAACTACAAAAGAAAATCATCTTTTTTTTTCAAATAATGCTCATAATAGTACGTGTTGAAATGAATGGGAACACAAACACCCACGTACATCCAACCACTTGTGCTCTTATTTATACTAGTATAAATTATTGATGCATGAGTCAAATGAATCTAATGGCTTATCTAATTAAATTCAATATAGTCTCTTATGTTCTAATAAAGATACTAAAAATATAGAAAAAAATATTGAATTTTGATATTTTAATATTGGATCTTTGTATTTTTGTATTGAATTTGCCTTGTTCTATACTTATTTGGCATGCTTTTGCATTTGCTTTTTTCTTTCTCCAACTTTACTTGTATTCGATATGTAAAACAATGCATAAAACTCTTTAATACAATAAAATCATGTTTATTCAAGTAATGATTGTAATAATATATGTGCAAATAGTTGGGAACATAAATACCCTTATCTAACCACTTTTGTTTTCATCCATACTATCGTAAACCATCATGATATGTGGTAAATCCTTTTGATGTCACTATTGAAAGCCAAAGAGACTCTCATGACATACATCGATCATAGGACTAATAAATCATTGTTTAATAATCATGCAATGGCTTAACTAATTAAATTCAACTTAATGCTCTATGTACTAAGAATGATACTATAAAAATATAAAAAAAATACCAATTTTGGGGATTTTTATGCTAGATCTTTACATTTTTGTACTGAAATTGTCGTGTTCTATACTTATTTGGCATTTTTTGTACTTACTTTTCATTTGGCCAAATTTATGTGAGTTCGATACATGAAAAAACATGGAAGATGATCTAATATAATAAAATCATGTTTTATTCAAGTAGTGGTCATGATAGTATATGTGTAAATGGTTGGGAACACAAATACCCCTATCCAACCATTTGTGTTCTTATTTGTACTAGTGTAAAGCATTGATCTATGTCGCAAATGTGTCATTTTCAGATCACCATCAAAAAGCTAACAATATATCATGAGTATATCTATTGTAGGACTTAAAAATTATGATTTGATCATAAAAAAAAAACTTAAATAATTAAATTCAACTTAATTTCTAATGTATTAATTAAGAATGATACCATATATTGAGAAAATAATACTATTTTTTTTTAATTCTAGCATTTGATTCTAGATATATTATATGAAATTTTTATAATCTAGTACGTCTGTGGAGTATTTTTATAGTTGCTTTTTCTTATGACTAAATTCAGCTTGTTAGTGTTGTACTAGAAATTGTTAGTATTGGTATGCATATATAATACTACATATGCCTTGAACATTACTAATGTATCAACAATTTATAACATATACCTTAGTAACAATATTCATATTCATATCAATTTTCATTTTGAAATTTTTTCTTGATTTTAGTATATACAATGAGCATCCATAAATCCAAATAATGAACATCCATATCATTCACATTACTTTACAAATTAGAAAGATTCCATATTGTCATCCAAAAACTCAATACGAATACTAAACTATCCTAATAATAACCATCCAAACATCAACATTTAGCATTGAATGGAGTAAAATGTGCCCATGAGTCAAAAATGTTGCCTTCTGCAAGTCCTATCTCGATTGGGACAATAGTTTCCTCATTTTTATCCTACAAAATATAGAATGTATTATCAACAACTATATAATTAAAAATAAGTATAAATAAAAAATGTGACAATTCAACATATATAATTAAGGATCAGGTAGTACAAACACAATTGAAAAGTACTAAAAGTTAGCATTTTCATATTATAATTACTTGCACATAATATTGAACCACTTACTGAAATCATAATTTGGAATATGTGAAATTAAATAGATGATAATCAAATTAGGGCTCCTAAACAAAATCAATATACATTAACTAAAATGATAGGAAAAACAAACAAATTTAAGAAATTTTTCTTTAGACTCACAACCAAGAAATTTTTGTGAAAATAAAATATAAATGGCACTCAAATTAAGGTTTCTAAAAATCAAAATCAATCTGTATTAACTAAAATGACAAGCAAAACAAACAAATTTAAGAAATTATTTTTCAACCTCACAACCATAAAATCTCTATGAAAATAAAATATCTTGTTGCTAAAGTGAAGCACCTTATCCAATCTCTAAAAATATGGGCAAAATTGAAAGTCTTCTTTTCTTGGGTAACAACAATGGCGGACAAAAAGTTGAGAAATAAGAGAAAGCTATACACAAAATGATATGGAGTAACAGTAATGAGAATTTAAAAAATGGAGGGAAAAAAAGAAGAAGAGAAAATGTGAAATGAAGAAGAAAACGTGAAAGGAAGATTAAAAATGTGAAGATGAAAAGAATGTTGGGTTTTTGTGGTTTTAAGTTGAGGACGAGAGAGAGAGAGAGAGAGAGAGAGAGAGAGAGAGAGAGAGAGAGAGAGAGAGAGAGAGAACATGAATTGAAGAAGAAAATGTGAAAGGGAGATTAGAAAATGTGGCAAATGAAAAGATGTTGAGCTTTTTGTGCTTTTAAATTGATGCATCGGCATTTTAGTATTTTTGACACAAGTGGAGAGTTGACTCAAAGTTTAATTTTGAAATGGGGAGTGCAAACTAAAGAAAGGGAGGGTGGGGACTGATCACAAAACTGATATTGGGTTTGGAGATTTAAGGCTAATTAACTATTTTTACACCTCATAGAGAACTACTTTGAATAAGATGCTATTTAACTTATTTTTTTGTTTTGGTTTTATTCATTTTCTTCTTTTACGGTGTGAAAATATTCTTTTAGGAGTATTTATCAGAATAAATACAAATGTATATTATAAAATTAAAGGTATTATCATAAGTTGCAATTATTTATTTCCTATGGTTAAAATTCTGAACTATTTTATCTAAGAGAATTATGGACTCTTGGTAAGATATTTATCCTATCTATCTATTACTAGCATGTTGGGAAGGAGTGATTTCAATAGAACGTTACAATTTTAGCTATTTTCTAGATTTTTAATTATTCAAAATAGTTGTTTACCAATAGTTATACATTTTTTGTTCTGTGTTAAAGTATATCACAAAGCCAAATCAATTAATGATCTTTAATATATATTTTAAATATATCATCCAAAAATATATTAATACTAATATGTGTCTCGTATTATGCATGAATTAAGCTAATCATAACTGAAAATATAGTTTATGTACATTATCTTAATTTTATGTGAAAGTGCATTGAATTGATAATATATATTTTAATAAGATACAAT
Organism: Jacaranda copaia; assembly: GCA_014898725.1. NCBI lineage: Eukaryota > Viridiplantae > Streptophyta > Magnoliopsida > Lamiales > Bignoniaceae > Jacaranda > Jacaranda copaia. The sequence goes on along the minus strand of JACGDI010000656.1, from coordinate 826,495 downwards.
GTACAAAATTAAAAAAAAACTACGAAATCACAATCTATAAATATAAAAAATATGAAGGTCATTTTTATCACAACATCATCACATCTAAAAAAGCAAAATATTAAAATACAAAATCACTTATATTTTTCATAGAAAATTACAACTTACTGAATTTTAAGTCAACTCAAAGGAATAAAATCTATATATTTGATTATTTCTAATATATTATTTTCTGTAACTATTGTTGCCTGCAGTTTTCATATATCTGTCAATTTTTTTCTTTTTTTATGTTTTTTTTAATATTTACTCTCAAATTGTGTATTTTCATTTAAGAAAGTTGCAGGTTTTTTATTTATTTATTTTTTGTGTGTTTGAATCACGAGTGTTCATGAAATTTTTCTAAAAATAAATTAAAATATAAATATAAATATGTCAAAATAATTTTTATTAAATAAAATTATGAATACAAATCTAATTCTTTTTGTAAATTTTTAATTCGTATATAACACTCCTTTATTGTTATTTGTCTTCGGGGCTTGAAGAGCTCATTCTGTATGTGCACGAAATAGTTGAGACTTTGTTATTTCAATGGATGAATAACAGAAAATTTTGAATAGGCAGCAAAAAAAATATTAAATAAATCACTAAGTATTTTTTTAACAATTGAGCTTTGACATTATCTATAAATTATTCTCATAAGATGTCTCTTCATGTATAAAAATTCTTCACTATATGCTTGATGCACTTAAAATAAATTTATTTTGTTGAAATATTTTTATTTTTTAAAACTATTCATTTTACTTCAAGTAATTAAATAACAAAATATATCTCTTTAATATTTCAAAAAGAAAGTTTATTATTTAATAACATAAAATAGAAATTTCAATTGAAAATGTTAAAATTTGAAGATAATTTATATAACTTCACTAAATTATAGAGTATTAATTGCTGCCAATTTTAAATGCATAGACAACACCTAAATTCTTAAAATTGTTAAAATTTAAAAGTAAATAAACAAGGAAGGGCAATAAATGATGGAGCAAAATATTTTTACGTAGTATAATTTTGAATTATTTATATTAATATATATTAGTTTATAGTAATATATAAATATATTAATATGATATATAATCAAACTAATTTTTTTCAAATATATATTTAAGGATTCTAAATAAATAAAGAATTTGTAAAAGAGGACTTTCTTACAAAAGAAAATTACCAAAAAAGGAAAGCATATATGGAAAATTTTACACCAATACTTAGAGAAGAAATAAAAAAGGAATGCTATAAATATATGGAAAAAATTGAACAAAATACACCTTTAATTGAATACTTAGAGTTAAAACAAATAAAAGTACTTACTAAACAAGAAAGAAATTGGACAAAAGAAGATAATTCCATAACAACTTCAGAAAAACCACCACTAGAAAATATAGGAATTAGAATAAAAGAAAAAACTATTTTAGCAAACCTATTAATTGAACTACCAAAGGATCCTAGTACCATCAAATTACAATCAAATTCAACAATTAAATAGTCGAACTATGCAAACTTAATGTTGTATACTATAGGAGAACAACTTGATAAGATAAAAGACAAAATTGAAGATGATGCAAAACAGCAAAATTATCATAATATTTATAAAGAGAAAATTATATATAATAAATCAAAAAATATCACAAAAATACATTTCAAAATGCCTGAGTACAAGCCATCTTTATGACAAGATACTGAAGAAGTTCTTGAAGAAATTAAAAAATAGTTAAAAGAATTAGGCAAAGGAAAAACAATGATGGAGAATGTAAATGTATTATAAGAACGTGACACTGAAAATGAAGAAGAACAAGAAAACAATAATATTAATCCTATTAATAATAGAACTTCAGATAATCTTGCAAAACCATACAATCAACATAAAAATTATTATTATAGGCAAACTCATCTGGATTTATAGATAGAAGAAGTACAAAATTATAGGTCATTTTTAGAAAATTTTATATATGAATGGACAACAGATGGATTATCTGAATATTGAATTAGTGCACTTTCAAAACAAATGACCATGGTAGTAAATATTTATAAAGAAAAGAATAAAATCTCTGAAGAAGATGCTGCAAAAAACTTAATATTAGGCTCTAATGGAATTTTAAAAAATTGGTGGGATACGATAAACGACGCAACCAAAAATATGATATTAAAAAGTTATAAAAAAGATTCTAGTGGAACAATGATATTACATGTAGTAGATAATGTTCCAATACCTAATGCTGTTGAAATCTTAATTTATACTATATTAATAAACTTTATAGAAGATCCACAAATGTATAAACAAAGAAATTCTCAAATATTACAAAATTTGACTTGCAAATCACTTCAACATTTTAGATGGTATAAGGACACCTTTCTTGCTAGAGTATGCCAAATGGAAGGTTCTCATTCCTATTATAGGCAAGAGAGATTTATAGCAGGATTACCAAAATTATTCGCTGAAAAAGTTAGAGATCAAATTAAAAATACAGAAACCTAAGAGTTAGGTGATTTATCTTATGGAGAAATTATTACTTAAATAAATATAGGAGGGTTACAATTATGTAATGATTTAAGGCTTAAATCACAAATGAAAAAACAGCAAATAAATTATAGAAAAGAATTAGGACAATTTTTTGAGCAATTTGGATTTGAAAGAATAAGATCACCAAGAACTCACAAAAGATATCATGATAAAGGAAGAAGTAGAAAAAAGAATTATAAGAAACAAGATAAAAAAATTTTGAGAAAAAACCCACAAAGAAGAATTGTAAAAGAAAAAATAAAAATGATAAAAATGATAAATCACAAATAAAATGTAGAAACTGTGGAAAAATGGAACATTTTGCTAATACTTGCTAGGCAAGAAAAAGAATAAATGAATTAGAATTAGAAGAACAACAAAAAATAGAAATAATAAAAATATTAGACCAAATAGATATAGAAGAAAGTGAAGAATTTTTAGAAGAGGGTGTTAATCAATCCAATCTAATGACCAATATTACTCAACATTTTCAGAATCTGAAGAAGGAGAAGAAGATAATCGTAGTTGTCCCCCGAAGCAGAAATATGTTTTTGTGAAAAAACCATTAATGTATTAAGCAAACATGGAGAACTCTTAGAATTATCTTTACAAATAACTAATGATGCAATTAGGGAAGAAAATTTAAAACAAATAAAAAACTTAATTGAAACATATGAGGAAAGACCAAAAGAATCAGTACAAAATAGAATTTAAAAATATAATGAATATGTTTATAGCTAAACATTAGCGAATTATAAGAACTTAAGAATCTTAAAAAAGAATTTTCACAAATGAAAAGAGAAAACCATGAAATAAAATACAACATTTTATTATTAAAATTAAGAAATAAAATTGGAGAAGAAAATTTTGAAAATAAAGATTACAATGAAGAAGAAAATACTACTCTAGAAGAGAAAACCTATATAAATGCGATATCAAAAATAAGTTACCAAAAATGGTATGTAAAAGTTATAACAAAAATACAAAATCATACATTAGAAACAATTGCTCTGATGGATTCAGGAGTTGATATGAATTGCATACAAGAAGGATTAATACCAACCAAATATTTTGAAAAAATAAAAGAAAATTGTCTACAGCTAATTCCTCAAAACTACAAATACATTATAAACTCTCAAATGCTCATGTGTGCAATAATAATATTTGTTTCAAGACAAGTTTTGTTTTAATAAAAAATCTTAATACTCCTATTATATCAGAAAATCCTTTCTTACAAATGTTATATCCTATATCCAAGGAACACATAGCAAATCATTAGGACAAAATATCTTATTTAAATTCCAATTTCCCATTAAAGAAAGAGTATTAGAATACTACAAAGTAGTTCAATTTTAGAAAACAAAAGAAAACAAATCAACTTTTTAAAAGAAGAAATTACTCATACAAAAAATAGAAGAAGAAATAATAAGAGAAAATTTTCAAAAAGAATAAACGAATTTCAACAAAAAATTGAAAAGCAAATATGCTCGAAAATACGAAATGCATTTTGGGGTAGGAAAAAACATCTAGTTATGTTACCATATGAAGATAGTTTTGAAGAAACTAAAATCCCTACCAAAGCTAGGCCAATACAAATGAACCAAGAATTATTAGAATATTACAAAAAAAAATGAATTATTAAATAAAAAATTTATTAGACCAAATAAATCACCAAGGTCAAGTTCGGCATTTTAGGTCCAAAAACCAGCAGAAATTGAAAGAGGAGCACCAAGGCTTGTTATAAACTATAAACCTTTAAACAAATCATTAAAATGGATTAGATATCCTTTACCAAATAAATAAGATTTGATTAAAAGGATATCTCAAGCCAAAGTGTTTTCAAAGTTTGACATAAAATCAGGGTTTTGGCAAATTCAAATTGAAGAAAAAGATAGATATATAATTGCATTTACAACACCATTTAGCCAGTATGAGTGGAATGTTATGCCATTTGGACTGAAACATGCACTCTCTAAATTTTAAAAAATTATGAATGATATATTTAATCCTTATACAAAATTTACTATTGTCCATATAGATGATGTTTTAATTTTTAGTAACTCATTAGGCCAACATTGGAAACATCTTAACAAATTTGTTAAAATAATTGAAGAAAATGGCCTTGTTGTATCAGCCAAAAAGATAAACCTCTTTTAGACCAATGTTAGATTTTTAGGTCACCAAATTAACAAAGGTACTATTACACCTATACAAAGAGCATTGACATTTGGAGAAAAATTTTTAGATGACATTAAGGATAAAACTCAATCGCAAAGATTTTTGGGATCACTAAATTATGTGAGTGATTTCTTTCCTAACATTAAACAAACTTGTAAACCCTTGTCTAATAGGCTTAATAAGAATCCTAAACCGTGGTCGGAAAAACATGCAAAGATAGCTAAAGAAATACAACAAAAGGTTAAAAACCTATCCTGCCGTAGTATATGCAAAATAAATTCCTCTAAAATCTTATAAACTGATGCCTCTGAAATAGGATATGGAGTAATTTTATTTCAAATTATTGATAATAAAGGGCATATTATTAGATATTACTCAAGAGCACGGAAGGAAGGTCAACAAAATTATTCTATTATCAAAAAAGAAATTCTTTCAATAGCATTATGTACTACAATGTTTCAAGATGATATTTCAAACCAAAAATTTCTTTTAGGGTAGATTGCAAATTTGCCAAAGAAGTTTTAACAAATGATGTCAAAAATATTGCTTCTAAACAAAATTTCACCAGATGGCAAGCAATTTTATCTTTTGATTTTGATATTGAATATATTAAAGGTACAAAAAATTCAATTCTTAATTTTCTTATAAGAGAATTTTTACAGGGTAATGGTTGATAAATCCTCAACCTCAACTCCAAACAAAAAACAAACAAAAGAATCTTATGCTTTAGCCAAAATACCAACACCAACAAATCCAATCAATACACCAAGTCCCAAACCAAGTTTGGTAAATTTAAGCTAATTTTCTACAAACTCTCATTATCATAACAAAATTTCCCCTTCAGCCAATCCTAGTTCATCATTTCCTTCATTACAGACCTCACTACAGACTTACCAAAAAAAATTACAAATTAAAGAATCTCCCAAATACACTTCATCAGAATCATCATTTGAAACAGTTGATGATTATATTCTAATAGATTAGTTCCATATTGAATGTTTTCTTGAACCAGAATGGATTGTTCATTAAACAAATCCTTGAAAATTGCAAAAAAAAATGCTTAGTAAAGAGCATTTTTGTATCTTTGAAAATCTAAGGAAAACACAGAAGTTTTACGAGTTTATCTTGACAGATTCTAAATCTATTGAAATAATAAAAAAATTTGACAAAGAAAATGCACAAAAAATTATTTTTAAGAAAATTCAAAATTTGAAAATTATTGTTCCATCAGAATGGGGTAATCTTCACAAAACAAAAAAATTTTCAATTCAATATAATCCCTTAGAATATTCCTATTGGGATTACATTGATGCCTGGCAAAAATTGTTGTATTTCCAAAATGACCAACATTCTCTATCTTATTTTATATTTTTCAAAAGAAATCCACAAATTTAGGTTCTCTATTGATTCTTATCCTGGTGGGAACAATTTAGTTTAAGCCCCTCAATATTTCCTCAAGAAGTGTTAAAGTGTTTTGAGTACTTCCAAACAAATGCAAATGTTCCTATCCATAAGGAAAATACTTCATTAATTTATCTTTTCATTTCCCAATTTCAATTCCCATGGATACTCATGATTGAGCCAACTATTACAAAACACCATGGATTTCCATGTCTAGCCAAGAGATAAAAAATCAAATGGTGAAAAAACACTAATCAAGAGAATTGCAAAAGTTTGGCTATTTAGGCATGGCTATCACAAAATCCTCGTTTCCGTATTAAATCAACAAACAACCAAGAGCAATTTCAAATGACAAAGCAGCAATTGCACAAGCATCAAGCTCCCAAGAAATGATATCTTTAATGGCAAAATTACAAAAAGGAATTAGCCAAGAAGACAAATCTCAACTAGACGAAGGAACATCCAAGACAACTCATAACAAAGAAATCTCAACTTTCAACCTTGAACAGACAGAAGATGATTTCTTTGGGTTGTGGCCAATAAAATTAATAATTATTCGGATTCCAAAATTGTATTTTGAAATCCGAAGAATTATTAAACAAAGACAAAGTCTGCAAGAGCAAAGTATTTTTGAGGGAAAGATTCTTGAGGATGAAAGCCAAAGACTCGTGAAGAAAGCTTGCAAAACAAGGACCAAAGAGGACAAAGTACAAAAGCAAAAGAAAGAGAATTATTGAAGACAAAGAACTATTAAAGGCAAATTATTGGTATACTAGCTGGAAAGATGAGAAGAAAGAATTTTGAAGACCAACTCAAATCCAAATTTGAAGTACGACAGACCATCTATAAAACGAAAAGACAAATGAGAAATGAGGCATAAAAAACTTTCTGCCTACAATTACCTTGCTTACTATAGCCTGTTTCCAAATATCCATTGTAATTCCCTCTTATGAATATTCTTAGATAAATTTATCAGACAAAGCCCTAGTGTTGATCTCTTGTACAAATTTAATCAATTCAAGTAAGATTTCTTACTTACAAATTGTGTTATTTTATTAAATTTTATTTATCTGTTTTATATTTACAAATTGTGTTGTTATTTTACAATTTAAATTTAAATTGTTAAATATTTACAAATTGTACTATCAATTTATCATTACCATTGCAAATGTCTTTATGGTTTTTGAGTATGCTCCCGTTCTAGGTTTACCTATCTTATAGGAAACATGTAATTGAGTAAATTGTAAATTTTTTTAAAGCGAATTCTAATATGTAAAAGATAATCATGGTTGCTTTGTAATTTCCTTATTTATGAAATATATTAAATATAAATTATTGAAAAAATGATATATCTATTTAAAATTATAAGTTGTTGAGGAGACAATTTTTAATTAAAATATAAATGTAATTCAAGAATGTACATTTCAGCTAAAACTAAAGTGATTATATATTTAAAATACAAAATGAACATTAGGTATGAAAAATTTGTTTGTTCATTTTGTCATAACTTAAATATCAGCTACTTCGTTTAGATAAATTTTAAATTGTTCTTGTAATAAGAATATATTGTTAAAGTCAAGTAAAAATAAATCTAACTTTTTTTGGTGAAAAACTAGTTTTATTAGTTTTGTTTAATAAAGTTATTCAACATTAAACATGCACTTATTAGGTAGTCTCAATGTATCTACTTTGTGCAAAATGATATATCCAAAATGATATTTGATGATGTCAAACAGAAAGGTTAGATTAATTTCAGTTACTCGGCAAAATGATATATACAAAAGTCAACTACTCTAGGTAAAATATTAAAACATAAAGCACGCACAAATATTTGTTTTTTTACTATCTAGGGAAATCAAAAAAGTCACAACAAAAAAATAATAAAATGCAATTTAGTATCCAAACAACTTTTGAACTTTAAATTTATGAAATGGGCCAAAGTATTAAATCTATGATAATATATGGATATCTTGAACTTTTATGATGAAATAAAAACCTATCATCATCAATATTTAAAATTATCCCATTAAATAAAAATTAATGCCGTGGGTAAATCAATATGAGTTTTGTTATAATGGATAAGATCATTGTATTAAAATAAAACTAAAAAATAAATTAACAATCACTAAAAATTTTTAATTTAATTAAAAAATTTAAAATTTGATCAAAATTGAATAACTACAATCCCATACCTTGTTACATATAATAGTATGGTTATATTATTATTTATACAATCACTTATAGGATGCGGGTTTTCTGACTATAATTAAATAATTTTGATTGAATTCAAATTTTTAAAATTTAAAATTTTTTCATTTTCTTAGAATAATTTTATTGATTACTTAGCAATAAAAAATTAAAATTAATACCAAATTTAATGATATTTAATAATTAACACATTTTAAAAATATATTTGCACGCAGATAGGAAGACAGTTTTTGAGCGCAATTGTGCAGCTTTGTCCATTTTTGTTCCGAAAATTTTTATATTTATTTAGAATAATTCCATTAATCACTTAAAATTTACTTTCTTAATGTTCCGTTTAGGATGTCCTAAAATGTTGTTATGTTTAAATTTTTATTACGAACAAGAAAGAAATTACTAAAGAAGAAAGTGGTAATGATTAGCAGATTTTATTATGAATCTCGTAATTTTAGATTTATCAATTTGGTTAGTACAAATTGCTGGTTACAATGATCAGGACAAGATCCTTTTTTTTCCCCCCTCTTATTCTCCTTCTTCATTTGATCAAGACAAGAGTTGGGCTCTTTGTTTCAAGATGAATTTTCCCCAAACTAGTACTCACGTTTAATTGGTAATCATCACCCTAAGTACAACAATCACTTCGAGAGATAGAGACGCTACTATTGACCTCTTGGTCCTATCATATATATATATATATATATATATATTTTTTTTTTCTTGTGATAACAAACCAACCTTTGATGCTAATGATTTCTTGAGGTTATGATAGATAGATAAAAACATCAAAGTAATGGTTTATATCTAATCCAACTTTTGTAAACTACCTAAAGGAAGGAATGAGTTTTAGGTCATGGGAAAGAGTTGGTGCTTATTCGTCACTAAGGCTAAAAACTTCAAGTTTTCCATCCAAACAACCTAGAAGTTTCAACGTTTAAATTTCAAATTTGAATTTTAAGTCCAGAATAACTATATAGGGGGTAGACTATAAGGGCAGCTTACTTGCAAAGGAATGAAAATCACGTGAAGTCAAACCTAAAAGCAAAGATAGTTTTATACCTAAGAGGAAAGTCTAGAAAGACTCCATTTTTGTGAATACCATCTCCAAACGGCTAGTTAGCCTATAAAAACTCCAAGAAGACATTCAAATAAAGAAGAGAGACGCTACAAAAACTTTTAATCTTGCACATTAATTCATATTTAAAGTCTCTCAAGCCACACTCAAAATCTTTGAAGTCTAGTGAGCTAAAATCCATTTTTCTCTTATTCTCTAGATTGCGACCCGTGCTTAAATTGTGAAATAACTTTAGAAAATCTTAACCTCTACTCTTTTCATGTTTATCTTTGTAAGGTTAAGACTTTTCAAAGAAATTTGTTTCATGGGGACGCACTATTTTGGTTAAGATTGAGCTATAAAGTCTAGTGCTGAAGTAATTTGTTTCCTTAGGGCATACTCTCTAAAGGTTAGACTTTATCCATAAAAAATTGGGTTTGAACCTTATTCTACAAAAGGTTATTAAGAGTGTCAAATAAATTTTTTTCCTGGTAAAGCACTTGTTTTAGGTTTGACCTTATCCGTGTAAAGGTTGGATTTTGGTTAAGCTTAGAAGAACCAAGGTTAGGTTCTTTTATACCTTAAAGAACCAAAGTTCTTAGTAGAGCCGACAAAAGCTAGAGTTTTGTCTTTCTATACATTAAAGGACTGGGTTAGGACTACTCCTATGTAAAAGTTTAGGTTAGGAATGCTCCTATTTAAAAATATTGATTAGGATTAATGCTCCTACAATAGTTTGGATTTGATCTTGTAAAAATTGATCTAGTAATTTTTCCCAAAACCCTAAGTTGTAAAGTTTAGGTAGAGCAGTAGGATCTTTTGGTTAGAAGCTTTCTAAATCTTGATGTTCTTTACTTTTTTAATTCTTTACTTTACACATTTGTTACTTATTGATTGTTGCACTACATACCATTAAGCTCTATTACTAAACAACTATCTTTAGAGTTTTGCAAGTATTGAACTGATAAGACAAGGGAGGAATCAACCTTGAAAGTATTCTATTGTGCAAGAAAAGTTCACAAAGCATAATTCATCCTCCCTCTTACACTCAAATTATGTACCACAACTACAAATCCATTGAACTAATAAACTAATAGTATATTAAACTTTCTTCTCAATACCAGAACTAAAAATTCTATGATGCTTAAAGTAATAAATAGCTATGATGCTTTTGAGATGAATGAATGAAATGAGCATATACTAAGGGGTTTATTTATAGTTGTTGGAAGGTTGTTTCTAAATAATCATATGACTATTTAGAAATGTTCTCAATTAAATTGATATGTTATTTGGAACAACGCACATTGTACAGACATTCATGTCAACTTTGACTATATCTACAGCCACAACTCTTAGAAGTGTGTTAACATTAATCATATATTTCTATAAATTTCTAAACAATCATAACTCTCCATTCTACACATTGTCATTTCACAATTTAATTGCTTAAGTAGTCTACTTTTGGCTTTAATTTTCTCATTCACCAAAAACTAGTTTTAGAGTAATTAAATATATGATTGACATCTACCCATAGTATTTTATACAATAATTCAATATGCCTCTATGGATACTACTTAATTAATTGATTAAGCTTTAATCTACTCAACTTTCTAAACTAAATTTCCCACAATCCGCCATATGAATGAAATTAATGCATGTGGCTGAGCAAATGTTGGAAAGAGTACAAACAAGAAGCTACTACATTAGGAGATAGCTTGCGGCTTTGAACTTCTATTATTAAAGTGCTTTTAAATTTATAGGCTGCTTAGTGTACATGATATCTTAAGTTGATAAGTTGTTAGTATGAACTGAGATATTAGTATCCACAAAACTACCCTTACACTTTTTGGTTTACATAGTTGTGTTTGTTTTGTCCATGGATACCATCTTGGATTCATAAGTGTTTATGTTTTGAGTGGTCCATCTTCACACTTATATAGGTGATCTTCCATCAAGATTATCTAGTTTTACTCTGCTTTGGCAGCTACAGAAATCACTAGAAGTAAATATTTAATGTTATACTTTGTAGATAGCACTTTGTTTTGTCGTAGGAATGGGTAGGAGTGAACTACTAACTGCTCGCATGAACCTTCATAACTTAGTTGTTCCATTAAACCAAGTTCTTAGGATTTCTAATGAGCATGATTGGGTTCTCACCATGAAGGTCCTCAATTCATGGGTTTTAAGCTCATTCCCCTTGATAGGCATTTATTTAATCTCTAGAAAGCCTTTTTGTTAATAGATCTAATATATTATCCTTATATTCACATAATCAATAAACATTTCTTTGCTTGAAATCAATTTCCTAATGGTATTATGTGGCACTACTACTAGGACTGCCCTTGAAAGTTAGGATGCTACTTAGTTCATTTCTTAGGCAAGCAACAACACAATTGATAAACCTATGAAAGTTTTTCACAAATTTCCAATAACATCAACAACATCACAACCTTACAGTAAGCTATAGTCTAAATGCGGAAGTTATATCAAAGTGCTAGATACCATATCAAGAAATCCGACAACATTCAAACTAAAATGTCATCAATAGTATCACGATTCATACATATATACCACAAGTCTAACATTCATCGTGTCATATCATAGCATATCTATAACAAAACAACACAAAGTGCGTTCATTTGTACATATATACAATCAAACTCTATACAAATCATCCCTCTCAGGTCTGCCAGTCCTTATAGTGCCCTATCTCATACCTATCTGAATAAAGATAAATAATACACGAGGGTGAGTCATAAGGACTTATTATGGATAGTGTAAAACAATGCATGACCAGTAAAATTTGTGGATTCATAGAAAATAATCATTGGCAATTTAGCATGAGAACAACAAGTTAATGCTAAAAGAGAATAATAAAAGGATCATGTTACTAACAAATGCTAGGTTGGAAGCTGTGATCGTCAGCTTAACGATCTATTTATCTCAATTGATCTTGCTTGAGAGGTTTAAGGATATCTTAGTCAATCATAGTTGGGAGGTTTTGCTCTGGTTGGCTTGCCCAGGACATCAACCTGATCTAGACTGAGATATTACTCTAGCCTTATTACTCATTTAGCAAGATATAAGTTCAAGAATAGCAAACCTAACCAATATGCAAGCCAATAATCAAATATATCATACATTTTGGAGCATCGTTATGCCTCCATAATAGTAAAATAATAGTTTAGTTCAGTACTTTAAACAGTTCAGTTTAGTAGCTCTAGCATGATAGCTCAACAATAATAGTAGCTCAAGCATAACAACTTATCAATAACATAGCTCAAGCAGAACAGCTTGGCAAGGCACTCGGTCCAACAATTTTTCTGTGCACATATCTTTCTATTCAATCAATCAATCAGTCATATGCCAACATGGCAAAATGATGAGCTTCACAATATAGTTTCAATAAAGCTATCATGATGAACAACGATAGACAGAATCAGTTAGGGAAGCTAACATGGCTAATAATAATATACAATATGGTTCAAATGGTACAATAACATATAAGACACAAAAATGTTCATAACACCAGAATTGGAATGATCAATTATTTTAAAATAGTTTGATACGCAATCAGTAATGGTACGATTTACAAGTTCAATGATAGGCAGTATTCAAGGAATGATAATCAAGTTAATAGAACTTCATAGGGTTTAGAAAGGTCTCTTCTTAGAAAGGGGTTGAATCTTTGATGGTCCAGCTCTAATATCGATTCCTACACCAACTCCTATGGCCCCATAAATGGCGCTGCTAAAGTAGGCTACTATCCTCCTAACCTTGTGTACAATGACATGGGTTACATCTACATTCCCCTTAGGATCAAACTCTAGTGTTCTAAAGGTCTCTTCTATTTGAATTCATATAACCCAAAGTTCCTCTATTTGGGCCTCCACTATCCTAACTTACACCTCTTCCCTTTCTATGTTCCCCTTCAATCTTTCTACCATATAACTTCTTGCCCTCATTGCTGATTTTAAATGATAGGCCTCAATTTATCTATCTCTCAAGGTTTCCCTCATATCATAAAGCCTTTCTTGAAAAACTTCATATATCTCCTTAAATTTTTCTTTCTCTGCCTTTAATGCTCTAATCTTCTAATTTAAAGATTCCATATTTTCATCCTCTGCGACGGGTTCCTTTTCATCTCATTGCCCATTAGCCATCCCATAGTACATAACTTTCTTTTATCAATATTAAACAAATCAAATTCATCTTAAGCTCCCAGTTTACATAACACTTTCTTAGCATATGCAAGTCATCGAAAGGTCATATCCCAAGATCCTATCCCAGTTTAGCTAGGGTTTCCAAATCCAAGCTCAGATACCACGCCTATGGTGCCCCAATTAGGATTGCCCCTAAAAGCTAGGATGCCACTCAGTTCATTTCTTAAGCATGTAATAACTTAATCGATAGGCCCATGAAAATTTTTCACAAATTTCCAAAAACATCAACAACATCACAAGCTTATAGCATGCTATAGTCTAAATGCGGAAGTTATATCAAAGTGCTAGATACTATATCAAGAAATTAGATAACATTCAAACTAAAATATCATCACTAGTATCATGATTCATCATACATATCATAAGTCTAACATTTATCATGTCATATCACAACATCTCTAAAATAAAACAACCTAAAGTGCTTTTATATGTATGTATATATAATCAAACTTTATACAGATCATCTTTATCAGGTTTGCCAATCCTCATAGTCCGTTGCTTCATACCTGTCTGAATAAAGATAAATAATGCACGAGGGTAAGTCATAAGGACTCATTGTGGATTGTGTAAAGTAATGCATACCAATAAAATTTGTGGATTCATAGAAAATAATCATTGACAATTTAGCATGAGAACAACAAGTTAATACCAAAAGAGAATAATAAAAAGGATCATGTTACTAACAAATGCTAGGTTAAAAGTTGTAACCGTCAGCTCAACAATCTGTTCGTCTCAATCAATCCTGCTCAAGAGATTTAGAGACATCTCAACCAATCATAATCAAGAGGTTTTGTTGTGTCTCATTTTCCTGGGACATCAACCCGATTTGGACTGGGATATCACTCCAATCTTATTGCTCCTTAAGCAGGATACAATTTCAAGAATAGCAAACCTAACCACACATGCAAGCAAATAATCAAATATATCATGCATATCAGAGCATCTTTATGCCTCCATAATAGTACAATAATAGTTTAGTTTAGTACAATAAATAATCAATTCAATAGCTTAAGCATGAAAGCTCGGCAATAACAGTAGCTCAAGCATAACAGCTTGGCATTAACAATAGCTTAAGCATAACAGCTTAGCAAGGCACTTAGCTAAATAATTCTCCTGTACACTTATCTTTTAGTTTGATGAATCAATCAATCAAATGCCAACATGGCAGAACGATGAGCTTCACAATACAGTTTCATTAAAGCTATCATGGAAAACAACAATAGACAGAATTAGTCAAGGAAGCCAACATGGCTAACAATAATAAATGTTATAGTTCAAATGGTACAATAAAATATAAGACACAAAAATATTCACGATGCCAAAACTAGAACAATCAATTATTTCAAAATAATTCAATACACGATCAATAATGGTATAATTTACAAGTTCAACTATAGGTAGTATTCAAGGAATGATAATAAAGTCAATAGAACCTCATAGGATTAAGAAAATAACAATAAACAATAATTAGATCAAATGTCTAGCAATAGAACCTCAAAAGGTTTGGTAGTTAATCAATAACAGTAACAATAACAAAGACATGTATCAGATCAACAAAACCTCACAGGGTTCAATAACAATAACTTGCTTTACTCAAATAAGTACTAGATTGATGGATCCTCACCTTGATAACCTTGACAATGAAGTCAAAATCTACTGATCCTCGAGGCCTAATCCTCCGTCACCTATTCAAAAGAATAACTTTCCATTAAAGTCCCTGTTCAACCCTATTGATCACTAACATTCATAATCGTACTAATAAAAACCCAATTTGAGTAATTATTTAGCTAATATGTTGGTTAGGGTTGTTTCAATATTTCTATCCTAAACATGCTATTTGCATCAGATATGAAAATGTTTATAGAGTTCAGTTATAATGTTAAAATAATACAACAAAATCCTTAATTTATATATATAATTCTATAGTAATACTCGATATCGATTATAGCAATCCAATTATTGATAAAAATCTAAGTTTTCATCACTGGAGGTGTAGTTACATAAAATTAGGGTTTTCTTCACTTAGTTATCTATATAACCTATAGTTCATATAAAATAATGCCACTTTGGAACTAGGCTTACTTAATAATTCAAGTGTGTTCTGTTCTTATGTATGGGTGTTTTGATTGACTGTTTCTATCATTATTTTCAATAATACAAGGTTTCATGATGATCAGAACATATAATCATATATATGCAATTACATACACGAACAATGTCATTCTTATAGCAATTTTTCACTAACAAGGCAGTATATCAATGATTAGAACACATGCATGCGATCATTGCGATGAGATAAAGATTTTGTCCAATTGCTGTTGCCACCACCAAAATATTTCACCACCACCACCAAAAGATGCTCCTCAGCTAAAAGAACTAATTTCAAAATTAACACCAGATCTGTTTTGCTCCTCACCACCACAAAATCTGTCAACTACCACCAAATCTATCAACTACCATCTATTTCAAAATTAATGCCTAATTTGTTATTCTCCTCATGCTCTTCACCACCACCAAATCTATCAATCAATTTAAGCAATTAACACTAAATCGTTGCCCAATTTTAGCTTGAAAGTTGCTTTTCCACCTTATGACATCGTGTCGATTTGAACTACCTCATGTTGCTAGACTATTTTGAAATTTGAAACCACTAACAAGATCCTAGTGCTGAGTTCTATGAAGCCTAATCTTTACTTTCGCCAACCGATCATCGAAAACCAACTCCCATCAAGCTCTGTCGTGGTCTTCATTCAATTGCAATTTTCACCTCCATCTGTTGATAGTTTCCTCCTGTATGAAGATGTTTGAAGTCCTAAAGTGGAGAGAAAGAAGATGGTTAGGTTGGTTTTAGGTTCTAGGGTTTATCAGAGGTGATACTGAAGAAGAGGAAGGAGAAGGTGTTCAATGGGAAATAAGGATGAATAGGGGTTTGAATTGAAACGTAGCTATTTATAGATTCATCCTTTTCAATATTATAGATTGACCCCAATAGTTTATGTAACGTTTCAGTTAGGTCCAAAAGATTTTAATAAAAGTTAATTTAATCACTAGATTTTATATAGCTTCACATTGGCTCCACTAGTTAATACGGTTCATACATTGACCTCTCTTGATTTAAATAATGGCACAATTAAGTCTTCTAAATTCACATTTTGACCTATAAAATTTTGAAATTAGTAAAATTTATACAAAACATAAAATATTAAAATAAGGCATTTCTAGGGGTGTTACAAATTATGTCTTCATCAAATATGTTGGGAGTTACCATTATAAATACTATTGCGTGCCTTTCCAATAGTCAACTGGCTATCATAATGTTTCATGATAGCAAGCACCAACTTAGGCTAGTTCAGAATATGCTCTACAAAGTTACGAAGCTATTCTATTTTTATGTTGGCTTCATCTAAAGCAATAAACTTAGATTACATCATGGATTGAGCTATGCATGCTTGTTTAAAGGATTTCCAAGATACTATGCTTCTGCTTAAAGTTAACACATACCCACTTGTAGGCTTCATGAGTTTTGTCCTTGATATCTAATTTGCATCATTATATATAGTACAGCTGGATATATGATGTGATGTAATCTATAAGTATCTCAAGAACCTTGCTAATGCCTTTCAATGGTCATTAGATAGATTACACATGAATCAACTTAACTTATTGATTGCACATGAAATATTAAGACATGTATAGTTCATCAGGCACATTAAACTACCTATTATCCTTGAATATTCTATTTGTGATATGGGTTCGCTATGGTTTATGCTTAAGTTTAATCTTAAGTCTATTGGTGTTTTAACCAGAGCATTATTGTAACACCCAAAACCTTCTGAATATAAAAATTATGACTTAAACTAAGAATAATGATAATGATTGGTAAAAGATTAAAATGTGTCATTTGGTCAAATTTTGGGGGTTTTTGCTCAGTATTAAGAACTTGGGGGACCTAAAATTTAATTAAAAATGACTTAATTGAAAGAAGTTTGGAAACTCATAGGCCAATTTGTAATAAATAGGTCAAAAATAGGTTAAAGGGGTTAATCTAAGGCACTAATAAGACTGAGGAGTACGAGGGTGTTTGGGTAAGCTTATAAGCTCCTCAAAACATCTTATATAATATTTGAGAGCTTGTAGGATGTGAAAAAGTGTTTGGTAATTTTTTTTAAAAAAGAGCTTATAAGCTCCTAAAATAAGAAGTTAGAAGCTTATAAGCTCTTTTTTAAAAAGTAAGGAGTGCTTAACTTATTTTGAAGATCTCAACAAGTTAGCTTAATTTTGATCATATTAATTACAAAAATACCATTATTAACATTTTGTAAGCTCTAAGATATTACTTTATCCACTCGCTCTAAGAATTTATTTTTAAAAAATAATTTAACATCTTATAAGTTCTAAAAATATCCTATATGATGTAAGAGCTTATAAAACCCTTTAAATAAGATTAGCCAAACACCTTCTACATTTTAAGCTAAAATAAAATTCTAGGTTTTTTTTTTTTAATTTATGAAAATTAACTGAACAAATAGCAAACACACCCCATATTTTCCTCAAATTCTCACAAGCAAACCTCCCTTACCCTCTCAAGTAAACTCTCTCTGGTACCCATGAACCACTAAACTAACCATACTATTACTTTTCTCTTAGCTCAAGAAACACTTTGGTATGAAGAACTAATGATGACAATCGGCAAAATGGCTTGAATTTGAAAGAAAAACTCAACAAGGTAGGCAATGACAATTGTGACATTTCTAGTTGCAGGAGCTCAAGTTCAAGTGATGGGTTTTGATGGGTTCAGCTCAAGGGTCAAGATGGTGATCTCAACTTCAAGTTCCGGCCGTGGACGAAAGAAGGAAAAAAAAGACCTAGGTGATGGTGATGGCAGTGGAGCAGGAGATTTTAGGAAAAATTAATTAGTAATTCAACATCCATTCTTGAAATTAACTAGGGGATTTTATAGAATGCAGTGTGGTGCATCAAGTGGTGACGACGAAACTCAGTTTCGACAGCGGCTTCAGTTGGTTAAGGGCAAAGATCTTCTCCTCATCGTCATGAGCATATGTGTAGTGATCACAAATTGTGAATAAGCTTCGAACTTGAGTAATTTGGTGAAATTTGATTAAGAGAATAACTTGTTGCCTAGTTGAATTTGGAAGGATTATTGCAATATGTTTCCTTGTATTTAGTATGAATGGGATGAGATTTATGACTTCATGCTAAAATATATGGATAGATAAATTATATGTATGGCTAAGTGGGCACGGATCACTAAATTAGAACCTAACCATTGTTAATTAAGCTAATTAGTGTAATGAAACCCCTTAATTTTTGTGTAACATTGTATGGGATAACTGTTATTAGAAAATGTGATAAATTTCTACTAATTGACTAGACTATTAGATGTGGGCTTAGATTATCAAATTATGTATTATTGGTGTTACGATAAAATATTGGCCTGAAATTGTTAAACTCCTTGATTAATACTATATAGTGGCGTTAGTATGTTTTAGGGAGATAGATGTACATTATCTTTGGAATAAAATTCAAGCCAAAATATATTAATTTTAGTAATACAGCTCTAAAAATCAAAGAATCAAAATCTAGTAGCTTAAGATTTCCGTACCCTGACTAGATCAACATTAAATTAAGAAAGACACTTCTTAAAATGGGAAATTTATGTTATTGAGACATACTATTAATTTAATTACTATTAGAAGAGTACTACATCGACATATCAATATTTATATGTATTTTATCAAAAAAAGTGATGAAGAGCTAGGGTCTCCAGGACTATAGGATGTGGATAGCATCTATATAGAGTTTTAAGGTGAGGTTTAGCCATTTTTATTTTGGGATAAAGGATAGCCTTCATTGATTGTACGCTGCAGCTTGTTTATTTATGTGAACTTGTTTGCCAACATACTAGTGTCCATAACTTCCTATTATGTTTACTTATTTTTGTCCTATGTACTCCTCAGCCTTGTTGGTTGATTCCGTAATTGCTATTGAATCTCTCTAAATGTCATTGTAATGGTTTTTCCAACTAATTACTTCTCATGTTTCTAAATAGTTTTTGCTTATTAATTAGGACAACCATGCTAGCTTATATGCGTACAACTTATTGCTTTGAAAACTATATTTGCCATTGGCATTATGTCAGGTTACCTTTAGGGATGCCCTTGGTAAGTTTATTACCCATAGGGACTCCATGGGAAGTTGGAACTCGAACTAGGTCTAGAAAGATAATTAGGTGGAATGGACCGACAATAAATGGTCTGCCGACCAGTACCCACTCATGATCCTTACTTGCAGGTAGTTGGCGGTAACTATTTGTGAGTGGTGGGATTTGGCATAGACCAACCATGCCCCATGTCAATTATTTTATGTTAAGCTGAGTGCTCGAGCAATAGAGAGATAAGCAAGATTTCATAATATGTTTGTTTCCTATTATACCTGTTATGTTTTGTTTTGGGAACAATAAGGTTGGATTTTGCCAACAATTCTACTAAAGATTTTAAAATGGTTTCTGTTACAATATATATATCATTATGCCACATTTTCCTTATTTTATGTACCACCATTTGAACCTAGTTTTGTCATTAAATCATTTGTCATTTTCCAAAGTTTTAGTTTTTTCTATTAATTCATCATATTTATGTACTAATTTCCCTAGAACTATTTTCACCATTTTTCCTCAAGACCCCCAAATGGTTTTCCTTGCTAAGTGCTTAGGACTTACCCCTCTTTCTATTTCTTAATTCTTTCCCAGATAGGGTCTATTAAAGGACAAGAGACTTGAGCTTGCTCCAGGGATGCAGTGTATAGTTTTATAGCTGGTACTAGATGTGTTATATATTTAAGTACTTGACATGTTTTGTGTCTAACTCTTGGTTGTGCAAAACTTTTGAAATCAGGTGTGTAATAGTAATTGTGTAAGATTGAGACTATCTCCCCATTTGTAAATATATTATGTGTGTTTTAGGTTTAGTAACTTTAATTATATTGATCTTTGATCTCTTGGCATTTCATATTTAGATAGATTGAGTAGCACCTTTGGTCAAGTTCTTTATTCTAGGGCGGGTGCTACAATTATCACATACATCAACTTGAGTATTTCTTCAACATAATAGAACTACGTTAAATAAGTCCTTCTTTCTACATCTTGGCTTTTCATCATCTTGATGATAACACTTGCAAATTCATGAGTTCTTTGCCGAGCGCTGAATCCATTCATTTCTTTTCAAAAAAGTAAAGTATTCCTTAATTAAATGATTGTACCATTATGTACTTTAGGAATAATGATTTATTCACCAAGAACTAATAAACACTATTGTATTCGCATATCTAACAACTAGGCAATTAACATTCCTAGGCCCCATATTACTTGTTTGGGCTTAGGTATCTCAACTTTAGTTAAAATATTCCCATATTTTAAGGTAATAGTAGGGACAATTGTGACCTTTTCAAGTACTTACATTCCTACTCTTGTGTGCATTCTTATTTAGAATGCAGTTGTTAAGAGAATTTCTTCCACATGTAATTCTGTAATAATCCAAATTTACCAACATAGTATTTTTCATTTCCTTAATTTATGCATTTAGCAACACCATTCAATTGAGGAGAATATGGAACCGCTATTTGATGAATAATGCTAGACTCATGCAAAATTCTTCGGACATTGCCCTACACTAATAACACTTATTCATTTGGCAAGTTGAATTTGTTAGATAGTTCTTGAAGTCCTACCATGATGACCTTAGCTTCCAATTATGGTAACTACTAAGAAGGATTCAATAAGACTTGTGTTCCTTATATATATCTCATATAAAAAACTATAAATCTTGGACTTGACTTATTATAGTTTTTGAACCAAGCCTTTTGAAGTCCAAGAACGTTTGCCTATGAACTTTTCAAGTCACCATTTCTTTTCTAAAAACTCCCACAACTCTTAGTTATTTTGATCAAATTATATACATTGTATATCTTATTGACCATCCTCATTTAATATATAGTTCTAGCATAATAAGTCATTGTGGCTCCATGCATTATGCACTATTGTTCTCATAATGTTGATCTCCTTTTTTGCAAAGTTGGAGCAGTCTCTATTAGGATCCTTCATACATTCAACTTCATGAGGTAAAACATCTTTGTTGTCATCTTCTAAAACAAGACTTATGTGCTTGTATTGCTATTGCTTGTGTTATTGGTGCCATGAATCACACTTTAAAACAAATTCATCTTAAACTTATTAGGGTATGGCAATCAGGATTAGCGTGATCGTTTTTTCTTCTCATTCTTCTTCTTCATTTGCTCGAGGTAAGAGCTAGGCTCTTGGACTTTAAGACCATTTTCTTTGCATTGATACTCATAGTTAGTCGTCAATTGTCTTGTAAGATACGATGACCACTTTAACAGATAGCATCACTACAAATTTGTTGAATTAGAAAACTAAAAGTGCATTAAACTCTCTTCTCAATACTAAAACTAAAAATGCTTTAATGCTTAAAGCACTAAATGCTTCTAATGTAGATGAATGAAAGGAAGGGTCTATTTATAGTTGTTGGAAAGTTGCTTTTTAAATGATGATGACTCTTTAAAAAGATTTTCAATTAAATTTACATATCCTTTGAAATAATGCGAATTGTACTGACATGTCTACTAGCACTGATTGTATTTGCAGCCACAACTTCTAGAGTTGTGCTAATAAAGAATTATATCATTTTATAACTTTTCATATAGTCATAACTCTCTTTTCTAGTTCTACTTGGAATTGACGACATTTTGCCTTCCCATTTTCATTTTGCAATTTAATTGTTTAAATGGTCTACTTTTGGTATTAATTTGTCATTCACCCAAGATTGATTTTGAGTAAGTACCTCCATGAAAGCCACATAATTAATTGGTCTAACACTCAACTTTCTAAACTAATTTTCCAACACAAATCCTACCTCTTTTTATATAGAGAAAAAAAATACAATATTTCTGACAATGAAATTTCTGTCAAAAACCATCCACTCCATTACAAAGCAGTAATGTAATCTCAAAATATCGTTCTTAACCACAATTCTTCTTAAAAAAGAATAAAATATTAATAGGCAATTTTATTTTTTCAACTATCATCTAAAATTTGTATTGAGCAAGCAAGATATTTTTTTGGATTACACGATTTAATACTTTTAAGTAATAACGAAAAGAACTTTCTTCGAAGCATAACTAATATGAATAATAAATGACAGCTCTCAGTGATGGAAGAAGAATTCTATTAAAAATCATTATCCCAATATTATCTAATTGGAGTAAGATACAAGTGCATATTCATGCCAAAGAAATAAATATATTTGAGGTCAAAAAAATATTCACTTAATTTAAATAATGTCATGTGGATGAGTTTATAATGTCACGTGGATGAGTTTTTGAAGTTAGTGTTATGTTCACATATATCAATCTGTCATTAGAGTTTCAGTCATAGGACCATAATGGTGCGCACTTCCATTCTGTACAGTAATTGCTCTTCACAATTGGTTGTACCAAACATCAAATTCATTGTTAAACAAATTAAGTCGGGTTAGGTTAGATATAGCATCTTTTGGGTACGTTCCATATTATAATTAGTTTTTATAAGATATTGCCTCATCAACAGTTAGAATTTGAGATGCTGTTAGATTTAAAAGAACATGATTTATTTTTATTTAAAAAAGATAGGATCTTCTTTGAATTGGAGCAATTAAATGGTCTGAACCTGATCTTTATTTCCCATTATTTATCAAATATTATCTGAATCCATAATCTTGAATCTTTTCGTATATTTATAAAATATAAATAGATAGGTAACAGCTAGTATACAGCAATCAGAATGAATAATAAATAAATAAATGAATGAATATGCATTTAAATTGATATCTCGAGGGCAATGCATGTTTATTTAATATGTAATTGACTTTATTAACCACATATAGAAATATGTATATTTATATAAATATCATTTTCTGATCATCCAAAATAAATTCCCAACTTTTAATTTGCAACAATGGATAGTAATTACTCCGCCAATAATTTCATTTTTCTTTCTTTTTTTTTTATTTATACACACACGCACATTAGGAGTCCATTCGAACTTGAACTCCCAAGCTATCACGTTATGTGAGAGATTTATACCATTAGGCCATTGACCATTCGACAAACTCGTTTTTTCTTGTTCTTTCTTAACATTTTTAATATATAACGCATTTCCACATTGGCCTGAGTTTTCTTGTATTTTCATATACATGTCTCAAGGGTAATTAAAATGAGAGGTATGCACCGAAAAAAAAGGAAGAAATATGCATCGGGAAGGGGGTTTTATTTTTGTATGTTTAAAGTTCTTCATTTTTTATTTTTAGGCAGCAATATGTTACGCCCAAAATTTTCACCCTAAATGTGCTTAATCTCAAAGCACAAATTCAACGAACCAATTCACAAATAAAATTAGTGACATTCGAACTTGTTGAGCAAATCAATCTCTAAGATAAACATCTGTCAAAGCAAAAAAGGCTCCAATTGAATTTTTCTTTTTATAAAATTGATATATCACTTTCTGTTTACAATTTTTTTTATTTCAGTAATTGTATGCTTCCATATTATATTATGACAAAAATACATTATGCACTAATGTTGGACCACAAGGAAAAATGGATACTTATTAATTATAATTAGATTAATGCGGCAAAACTAACTGTGTTATTTATTGAACAAGTTATTTATTATCATGTTATCTAATTAATTACAGTGGTATAACTAATTGATTTATGTATTATACAAATAGACATATATTACAATTATATGTAACGTATGGGTAATCAAACTATATAAGTATGATGTTAACGAATTCATGAAATTAATAAAAAAATATTTAACAAAGTTATAAGCAGTTAAATAATGACTTGAATGGCTTTGAGAAACTAATAAACTTCGGTTTTATAATCTAAAACTTTATATTGATCACAAATGTATTTTATTTGTCATAAACTTTAACTTGTTAATTCCTATATATGAAATTTTAAGTTTCAATTAAAATATCGATTAATATTTTAATAGTTACAGTTGTTAATGGAGTTATATTTCATCAAACCAATACCTAAACCATATCAATATTGAATCCACTTATATATATGTATATATTATATAATTTTTTTAAAAAGCTCCCCAAATAAAACAAATAAAGAAAATCATCGTCCTGATTAAAAATTTTATTCTATCATACATTAATAAGGTAGTGAATAAGATTTGATATACAAAAATATTTCTAATGCGTACATAGTAATAATATATTAGTTTATTCTACTAACCAATAATTACTGTAATGCAAAGTTTAAATTTCTTTTATTAATCTATTTAGATAATGCTTTTGCTGCATTATTTTCTTTTCTTTTATTTTTCATTTTTAAGGACAAAATCATTATTTACCTTATATTTAATGTAGGTATGTAGAAAGAAGTCAAAACATTAAAACCTTCTAAGTTAGAAACATATTAATTAATTATGCATGAATGTTTTTATTCTTTTGCTTCCAAATGCTCGATTTGAGATATCTCTCTTAAATAAGGAAAATGGAATATAACAATAAATACTAATGGATGGATTATTTTAAAGTTTGGTTAGTTCAATGTGTTCAATGAGATTGCATTATTTTATGAATTACATTTTACAAAAATATTTCAATCCTTCAATTTTGCTTATTTTATTTTTGATTATAATATAATTCTATTATTATTATTTTGTATTTACAAAAAAAAAATTGTATCCTGTACCTAGACACGAGGTTAATTAAAGTTATACAAAATATAAGAATATTTAACATTAAACATTTTATTCATTTTTTATTTTAGTTTTAATAAATACTACTTGGTATAATTACATAACCATTTGAAGAAAAAAAAATATTTTAGAAAATGATAGTATATATAGATTTTGCATATAAAATATGATAATAATTTATTTGTAAAATCAAAATAGATCATCTATATATTTGTAAGTTTTTTATTTAATTTAATTGAGTGAATGTACCATGCATTACATGAAATTTATGTTTGATGTGGCTAGTTTTGATTGTAAGGACAATTCAATAAATTAATTAAAGTTGGACCAATTAATTAAATCAACTAATTAAGTAGAAAGACCAAAGAGCCCAAAGACTAATTAAGCCCATGAAAAGCGTAAAAAAAAAAAACCTTAATGGGCCTAAGTCCATCGAGACAAAAAATATAAGTACTAAGTCCAAAAAAAAAATATGGGCAAGAAAAATTAGTCACATAAGAATCATGAACTTTCAAGAACTTTCCAGAAATAGAGATATCTCTCTGCACACTCTAGAGAAAAAAAACCGACATTTTGCTGTCTATTGAAATGAACTTACTCCATTTCTGAATTATATCATTTTGGCATTGTCGATGAGAAAGATGGTCATGTGATTCTTCCCAATCACAAGTCCCTTGACTAGGAGGCTATGATGGAACCCAATGTCCTATATTAAAAGGATTTGAGGGCTTGATATAGTTAACAAGCTATTCCCTCTATCCCACACTTTGAGGCACCTTTCCAAAGGACAAACCTTCTATCATATATGTCCCAGTGAGATAATACTTCAAAGCAATTAGGCCTTCAAATTTGGGGACAAATATGTAAATCATAAATGCAATGTCTAGAATTTTTCCTTGTATTTAATTGATTATTTTACTAGATTTAGTATATCAATTAAAGTCATAGTAAGGCATGAAATGTCATTATGTTAAAGGAAATATATATAATAACATTAAATTGTCTCATGATTAAACATTGATAACTATTATTTTAGGTCCATATATATTGTAGATATTCTAAATTTTGAATTTAGAATTTTACAGATATTCTAAATATTTGTAAGTGAAATTTTACTTGAATTAATATTTTAACTATATTAGTAGTCAAATTACTGAACTTTAGAAATTAGTGATAAAGATACTAAAAGTATAGTAGGATTATCCTGGTCCCAGAAAGAAAATAACTGGAGTCCTAGTTGAAGTAAACCACTTCTCCCATATATATG
>JACGDI010000656.1:762704-799704 GCA_014898725.1 Jacaranda copaia | reverse complement strand
TCTGGCACACATAGTTTTAACTTAAAGGATATCTATTAGTTTTCTTTTCATTTGTGTGAGTGTATGGTATTTTTCCCATTGATTTGAAATCAATCCTGAGAGGCTTAGGAAGGTGGATAAATTTGATGGCATATAGTTTGAGACACTAAAATTTAAACTAAAGATGAGTAGGATATCCTTGTTAGATTCTTTGCACCTGGCTCCTCAAACTTGGTCATGCACACATGTCCTGATTATCTGTAATGCATGAGGATCACAAATTTTAGAATTTGCAAGGTCAAACAAATTTCAAATGCTTTAGTCTATGTTTCTTCTCATGATTAGCAAAATAAAATTAAGTTGGATGATTTAATTGGTTCACTAGTCTATGAATTGTATTGCTAGCTAATGTTTGATTATGTAGAGATTTTAAGAATTAGTTTAGAATTTGAATTCTTAACTGATCTCTCGAGGATCAAGTCAATTTGCTAAGATTGCGCCATATATTTTTCCATGAGAAAAAACAAATGTTCATGTATGTTTACTACAATTAGGGGGAATTATTGAAAGTGATTGGTGTTTCCTTAAAATTTTTAAAATTTTGTATGAATCTCCCCATAAATAGAAGATTAGTAAATTATTTTTAGTACCAATTGTGATTTTTGATTTTGAGGCAATAAAAGCTTGTAGCATGTGTAAGGCTAGTTCTAAATATATTTGCTTTTGCTAGTTATCTAAAGTAGTAATCAATATGTTTATTGAATGAATTAATGACTCAACAATTGATTCAATCAGCTCTAAGATAGGCGATTGACTTCTAGAATTAATATTAAAGGTGAGTGCCTAAACCTATAAATATTATGTAATATTATATTTTGAAACTCATAAGGATATATGCTATTGCATAATTCTCTCAAATTTGTCTTTAGTTGATACTGCACTATAATTACATTCCACTGCGCACATAAATTCTCATCTTTTGTTTTGTAATGCAAGAAAGCATGTCCTTTTATAGTCATTATTAGTATTTGACAATATTTTTAGACTAACGATTAAGTATGATAATCAACATTGATGACTCAACTTACTGTTATTAATACTACACGTTAGATCTACCTTGGTCTGGGTATGTGATGAACTTTACCCAGCAGCAGTAAGCTTGCTGGTTGAAACCTAATCCCCCAATTCACAATAAAAGTCATTTGTTTTTGTGGTGGGTCATAAGATTTTTTGATAACTATGCTCGGCCACTATTTGGTAAGGTTGCGCCTAACCCAGAGCCATAAGAGTATGTTACGGCGGGAGTCATAAGGTTGACTAACCATAGAAGATATTGGTTCATTCAGCACATTTAAGTGTTGGCCTTGAAAATATTTACTGTCTTATCCTTATTTTATTACTGATTATCACTTTACTACTTACCACTTATTTATTTCTCAAATGTTTAAAATTAAACATCATTTTTATCATTTTATGTTCATGAACTCACATTGCACATATTTGGCACTCACGGAGTTTGTTACTCTCACTCCTATATTTTAAATTTTTTTCTAGTAGATTTAGACCTTAGTATTAAGGATATTGAACCCATCTTTGACAAAATTAGAGTTGAAAGTCTTTGATGAGGAACAAGTAGTATTTTAGTATCATTTTCATGTTGATGAATTAGTTCTTTTTGTTTTTGGTTATGAACTCACTAGTTGAAGATAGAGGATTGGACATTCTTATTTTTTCCATATTTGAGATTTATTCAAACAACTAGGAGTATGTCGAGTTTTATTCATGGAATTGATTTTGATTGATGACTCATTTATTCGGATTGAATTTCACTCCTTGAAACTAAAGTTTATGGTTTGGTTTTCAAGGCATGATAATGTGGTATCATAGCATAGTTTTAAACTTAGGCTACATTGGGATAAGATCCTCAAATTGTGGAATTGGTGCTTAGAATTCTTAGGAATTGATTTGAGTATTTATGTTGAACTACTAAAACTATGATCAGGTTTCAAATCATATCAAAGATGTGAGGGAGTGTTAGTAGGTGAGCCAAATGGATATGATTAAACATTTTAGTATTTGATGATAGGATTCATGACACACAATGAGACTTATTTTAAAAAAGTAAAAAAAAATCTAGGAATTGATAGTTGTCTCCCTTTTAAGACTTGTGAATATTTGGATATCTTCTTTTAAAACCCCTTAGAGTATTTAATTTTTTGTTTTCTTTGTTTTATTTATTTATTGATCTAGGCTCTTCTAGTTTTGTAAGTAAGCTAGAAGTTCGTCGATAAGAGATGGATCACTGAAACGGTAAGCTGCAAGAGCAATGACGCCGAGAACAAAATGTGATTAAAATAACCTTGAGAAGCCTTTGGGAAACCAAACACTAGTTAGCTTATTTCCTCAATGAGTTGAAAGGAGAGGATCTAGAAGAAGAACAAGCTAAGGAAGAGCCTAGTGAGGAAAATGAAGAAGATCCTCAAGAAGACCTTGAAGACATAAGCTCTAATAAGGATATTCAAGAGATAGATCCAAATGAAGGAAATGATAAGGATTATAATAGGAGAATTATTATCTAGAATTGGATAGGACTTTTTGTTTTAGATTTTCATTTATGCTATGAATAAAACATATTTCTACTTGGTATTAGTTGTTTTGGTACATATGAAGGATAAGTGCGTATGAAATTTCAATAGAATCATAAAAAGTTTCTTAATCTTCATTTATCATGATAACTCCTAGTCCTTAAATTATTTGAAGGAAAAGTGTGCAAGCTACTACTAAAAAAGAAAAAACTTAATAATAACAACTAAATTGAAAGGTTAATCAATTAATTAACTAATTAATAAACAAAAAGTATATATATGTATTGTGTGCATGTTAGGTGTTCTTGAAATTTGACCTATATTTTCGCTTTATCTTAATCTCACACTTCACTTCATATTTCACCAAGTGGAGACAACTAATAGCAACTACTTTATTTTAGAATGGATCTTAGACATGGAATTAGTTGAGGAAGACCATTAGTTAATGTTTCGCAAAATCAATCATGAGATGAACAAAAACCCTCGAGACACATTCTTGCCCACCTCTCAAAGTTAGAACATAGACAAGCTTTACCCACCATCTCTACCAATGCCCTAACCACCACCAAAAGGCGATGATCCCTTCAGTCAAATGGTGGTAGCGATGTAATAGTTAACACAAGCCCAGTAGAACTACCAACAACCTAGAGGACTTTTACCTCTTGATATGGTACTTGACTGGTTTTTATGCTTTCAACCACAATGTTTATGTGGTGAGCTTGATGATCAAAAAGTTGAACTTTAGATAAAGAGAATTGAGAACATCCATAGTGTATTAGACTAGAATGATAAGCGAAAGGTCAATCTTTCTATATTCCTTTTTGAGGGTCCAACACTCTAATAGTGGAACTCAGTAGCATCAAGATGGAGACAGCAGCAAACTACTAGAACATAGGAAAACTTCCTCAAGGAGTTTGGCAACAACTAGTTAAAGTTTTACCTGAATAATGTTTTAACAATACTAGGAGTTAAATTATTGAACTTTAGGAATTAGTGATAAAGATGTGAAAAGTATAGCAGGATTACCATAGTCCCAAAAAGAAAATAACTAAAGTCTTTGTTGAAGTAAACCGCTTCTCCCATATATATAGTCCTTATAATATAGAATCCCAACCACACATTCAAATTACATTAGAAAAAAGAGAAAAAAAATAGAACAAGAAATAAAGAAAAGAAAGGTGACAACAGTGATAGTAAAGAAAAGAAAGGCAAGAAAAGGGGGACAGACACTAGCACATAGTTTAGGGTAAAGGATACCTATCAGTTTCCTTTTTGCTTGTGTGAATGTATAGTACATTTCCTATTAATTTGGAATCAATGCTAAGTGGGTCATAAAGGTGGATAAATTTGATGGCATATAGTTTGAGAAACTAAAATTAGAACTAAAGACATATGGGACATCTTTGTTAGATTCTTTGCACTTTGCTCCTCAAACTTGGTCATGCACATATGGACTAATAATGTTTAATGAAAGAGAATCCCAAATTTTATAATTTTTGTGGTCAAACAAATTTCAAACGCTTTATTTTCTGTTTTCTTCTCATGTTTAGGCAAACTAAAATAAAGTTAGATAATTTAATTGGTTCCCTGGTCCCTGAATTACATTACCAGCTAATGTTTGGTTATGTAGAGATTTTAAGAATTATTTTAGAATTTAAATTCTTAACTAATCTCCCTAGGGTCTTGTCAATTTGCTAAGATTGTGCCATAGATTTTCCATGTGGAGAAAAACAATTAGTCATGTATATTTACTTCAATTAGGAAAAATTACTGAAAGTGATTGGTATTTCCTTAAGTTTGCTTAAAATTATGTATGAATCCCCCCAAACAGAAACTTACTAAATTATTTTTTGTACCAAATGGGATTATTGATTTTGAGACAATAGAAGCTCATGGCACACATAAAGCTAGTTGTAGATATATTCGATCTTGCTACTCATCTAAAGTTGTAATTGATATATTTATTAAATGAAACAGGTGACTCAACAATTAATTAAATTGGTTCTAGATAGGTGATTGACTTCTAAAATCATTCTTAAAGGTAAGTGCTTAAACATATAAATATTATATAATATTATTTTTCAAAACTCAAAAGCATATATGCTATAGTATAATTCTTTCAAATTTGTCTTTAGTTGATACTACACTATAATTTTATTCCACTATGCATATAAATTCTCTTCTTTGTTTTTTGGTTTTTCAATGCAAGAAAGCATATCCTTTTAAAGTCATTATTATTATTTAATAATATTTTTAGATTAATAGTTAAATATGATGATCAATATTGATGATTGAACTTACTGTTATTCATATTGTACATGGGATCAAATTTGGTTTACATTTGCAAGGGACTTCATCGAGCTACAACAGGCTTGCTAGTTGGACCCCAAGCCCCCATAGCCCAATCCCCCTAGTGCACAATAGAACCATTTGTAACTGAGGTGGATCATAGTATTTTTTGAGGACCTGGGCTCAAGCACGATTTTGTAATGTTGTGCCTTACTCGAAGCAATAAAGGACTATTACGGTGGGAGTCATAAGGTTGATTAGTTATAAAAAATACTAGTTTGCATAGTGCATTTAAGTGTTAGCTTTTGAATATGTTTACGTTATATCCTTCTTTTATTATTGATCATCACTTAACCGCTTCCTACTTATTATTTCTCAAATGTTTTAAACTAAACATCATTTTTATCATGTTTTGTTCATGAACTCATATGTGCACACATTTGGCACTCAACAAGTACTTTACTCACACTCTTGTATTTTAAACTTTCTTTTGTCACATTTAGACCCTAGTCTTAAAGAGGATATTAACCTTGTCTTTGATGATAATAGAGTTGCAAATCTTTTGATGAGGATTTAGCAGTATTTTACTACTATTGCCATATTGATTAATTAGTTCTTTTCTTTTTTATTTTATGAATTTACTAGTTAAAGATAGAGGATTGGACATTTTGAGTTTTTACTGTTTGAGATTTATTTAGACTACTAGAAATGCCTAGAGTAATATTTATGGTTATGATTTTCGACTCATTTATTATGATTGAATTTCACTCCTTGAAACTATACCTTATGGTTTGGTTTTTTTGAGGTGTAACAATCAATGTGGGTACAATTACATAATACAAAACCCTTCAACATGCTCATTAGAAAGATAGTATAATTTGTCCATTGTCATTAAAGGACAAGTACAAGTACAAGTATCCCTCAATTTGGGTAAGTTCTATATTCTTGATAATTCTATTTCTCTTCTCTCATATATACTCTCAAGACACTAAATTAAGTTGTTCATTGAAGGATTTGAGAAATATTCCTACTTCTTAAGATCACGTCCATGGTACATGGACTTGTGAATCCCTCCATACATCTTAAATTGTCATAAGGATTAGAGCTTTGCTTTAACTCATATGTTCAGTCACATCGTTTGTGTTTATGTTTTAAATTACTATTAATGAAATTGTGGTATCAATCTTATTTTTTATTTAGAAAAACATTTACAAAGATATTATGTTATGCATTGGATATTTTTTAATGATAAAAATTTATGTGAAATATGTTTCTTAATTTATACTTCTAAAGTACACTAAATATATGTACACATGCATGTGTGTTGATAAGAATGAAATATGTCAAGAATTTTTTTTTGTTACAAAATTGTACCAAATTATAAGAATAATGATAAAGAAAGTAAGAAATTTATATGATTCACTCAAATTGAACTTGTTCATTGTCAGAAAGAGGGATCCTTCGTACTAGTTTGAAAGAGGAATAAAGAGAATTATAAAATATCTTTGAAAAACTCTTAAATCTTATTGCAAGAACTACTCTATGAAGTAATAGTCTAAAATTAAGTAGACTAAAAAAGAAAAGAAATTTTCTTCGGCAGGCACCAAATCGCCACTTTTCGATTATATTGCTATGTTGCCAAAATTTCTGTCCTCAATGTTTTTCTTTTCTTCAACTCAACGCGACTCCAAGAAGTTGAGGTTTTGATGCTAAATTATTTTTTTTGGCTTAATTTTTCTGAGACACAATACAAGACATTTCCATCTTGATTCAAAATACCAAGTTACATAGTCTCATGAAAAGTATGAAATAGCAAATTATCTCTCTATATTCACACTAAGTCTTGAATCAAATCCAAACGACACCTAACTTATGCATAGGAATAGTTTTCATCGTCATATTGGTGGGAATATCTTGTGTGGCCAACTTGGAAATAGAAACTTCACGATTGGAAATGTCATCAAACAAAATGGTACTGAATAAATATGCTTCATTCTCTCATGAAATATTGAGTTTTGCATATCTTGCTTTGAATTCTTACTTTCAATCAACTATTTTTTATTTGCAAAAGCTTCATTGTGAAGTCACTCAACATAGGATCTCATTCATTTAAATTATGGATAAAGATACTTTGCCATCCGAACTATGCATGTTTTTATACTTTGCTAACTAAACTTTTTTTCTTGATATTTTTCCATCTAGACTATATTTTTTCTTTCACCTTGCCATACAAGAACTAGTTTTAGTCAAATATTTCATGTTACTCTATTACAAGAGTGGCTGGAGTCTTTTCTAAAGGTATTTTTATCACTTTTTTAAAAGATAACTTATTTAAACTTGAATTAACATACGATATACTCCTAAATGTACTTTAAAAAAAGTTCATTGCATTTTGTAATTTAACAAGGCTATACCAAGGAGATGATTATTATATCTATAAAATTAGAGGATTTGACTATAATACCTGAAAAGGGAGGGGGGAGGGCTTTTGGCATTGATATGACAAAGATTTTCATAATATTCCACTAGAATTTGTTCGCATGGTAAGGTGAGAAAAAAGTGCAATTTGGATAGTAAAGTGTCACAAAAAAAAAAGTTCAGTTCGCAAAATGTAAAAACATGAATAGTTTGGATGACAATCTATTTTTATCCCTTTAAATTATTACTAACAATTAGAAATTACAAAATTAGTCATCTAACTATTCCTTCTGCAAAATAACAACATCATCAATTTTCATCACATGAAGTCATTCATCAATTTCATCAGGAATTGGCACGTGCCCCTCATATGACTAGAAAATTAGGTGCAAATTCCTATAATCACTAGAAATTAATGTCGTCACACCTAGTTTGGCAGCTCACCACATCAGTCACCATATGTACCAAAATACCATTGAAACCTATACATCAATTAAAAGTGCCATCTCAACTGCCACATCACATAATTTTGGCAAAAAAAAGTATGGTTCGTCTTCTTTATTAGGCAGACTCTAGTCCCAAATCACTAAATACATAAGTTTCTTTCCATTTCTGTCTCTTCCCTAAATCTCCCACATTACTCTTGAAATTGAAGTGCAAAAATGGCTAGCTCTTCTTCCTTTTTGTTGACCAAATCTATTGAGCCTTTGGAATATTAATACGGATTGAAGGCTCAAGTGTTGATGGCTTGGATGAAGCTTAATCTAGGTAGAAGGTTCCACTGTTGTCCACATCAAGTAATTGTTTAGCTCTGAATGTGAAAGATGTAGAAGATTAATTAAGGAATCCAGGCAGAAAGTTCTATTTAAAATTTTTTTCTATTCTTACTTTTCACGGAGAAATAGGTATGAATTTTCCTAATAGTGGATCTACTTATGTTTGTAAGATTAGAAAATATAATTCCAAGTCATATTCATAGAATAAACACAATGGAGGTTGAAAATGGCAAAACTGAGGAGGTGGAGCAATATTTTACAAAGAGTGGTGGTGACAGCTTAGCTGTGCTATGCAATTGTTTAGCTTGGTTGTAAATGGAATGTATTCCAAGTAGAATATGTGTAGCAAGAGCTCCAAGTTGATGGATTTTTGAGTGGTAGCATTTAGGATTATGGTAGAAGTGGCTAGATTATGAAGTTCCAAGTTGATAGAGTTCCATATTTTGATATTAATTAAAATTTCTATATTTTGGAGTTGTATTTAAATTGAAATGTTAATGAATGATTGAAGTTTGATAGAATGGAAGTGTTAATGAATGAAATTTTCTTAATAAGTGTTTTTTTTCCTCAATGAAATTTTCTTAATAAGTGTTTTTTTTCCTCGAAAGGAAACCTGCAAAAATAAGTCCTAAAACCAATCTTATAAGAGATCAAAACTTGCCAAAAAAAGTCCCAAAACTTACCTTTTACTAAGAGATTAGAGCCTACCCAAAAAAGTGCTAAAACCTATATGCTAAGTGATAAAAAAAACTTCCTAAATTTTGATAAAAAAACTTCCCAAAACTTGCATGCTAAGTGATCAAATAAATGTGTGAAAATCAAAATCTACAAACTAAGTGATCAAAACCCAAAAGCTGCCGAAACATCCCAAAATCAAGCCACACTAAGCAATGGAAGATCCAATTCCAATCAACTGGCCTAAACCAAAATAAATAAATGATAACAAAAAGTAATAAAAAAGCTCTAAATCACCAGTAAAAATTATGTAGAAAAGCGATCAAATTTCATTTAACCACCAAGATAAATGTTGTAGCATTATTCTTCAAAAAATGCCATTCACTTAACAAAAGATGTCTAGCTTTGTATCTATACATTGTTCAATCACAAACACAAATG
This sequence comes from Jacaranda copaia, assembly GCA_014898725.1. NCBI lineage: Eukaryota > Viridiplantae > Streptophyta > Magnoliopsida > Lamiales > Bignoniaceae > Jacaranda > Jacaranda copaia. The sequence goes on along the minus strand of JACGDI010000656.1, from coordinate 790,541 downwards.
TTTAAGCCAAAATTAGATTATTCCAAACAATCCACTATTCAATAGACAAAAAATTTCCTTGTTAAACCTTTTGTTCATGTTTTCTTCCTTTTTCCAACTATATTTTTCTTGCTATTGATGTTGTCTATTGCTGTGTTTAGGTTACTTAGCGTCATATACTTCGTTTTTCCGAAGTTAGATGCTTGAATTGGAATACCTTGAGATGGTTGAGTACTATTATTTTATTAAATCTGCAACTATTGGTACATACTTAAACTTGAAACCATTGTTGGGGCATGTTGTCAGGCTTTATCTATTTTGTTCTGAGTAAAATTATCTAGAAGAATGTTATAAACTTTATTCACAAACTCTAGACAACTTATACATAAACTCTAAACTTGTCATACCTAGCTTTTCCTTTGTTATTGCTTTCCTTCCTCCTTGCATTGCTTTCTTTATTTTGTGCAACTCTTCTCCTCCCTTATCAAAACCAAAAAAAGTATTAAAAAAATAAAACCATAAAAGTAAGTGAAGTTGTACAAAGGAGTCGCTTAAACTTTAACTTAAACCAAATGTAAACTAAACTTAATACCATTTAAACTAAACTAAAACTAACTTAACATCACTTAGAATCTATTAAACTAAACTTAAAACCACTTAAAGTTTCACTTAAAAGTACTTAACTTTAACTCAAACTAAACTTAAAATTAAACTTAAACTATTACCTGTAGTTTCTTTTTAGCTGCGACTACAAGTGCTCCTAACTCAAAGGAATCAACATTGGCCCTAACCTATATGAAGTGCATAAACAATTGCTAATTAAAAACTAAAACTTAAACTTAAATTAACCTTTAAACCCCTCGCCTGATCTCTATCGACAGATGCAAGTCATCAATTCTCTTGCAAGTCAATTATCCCATTGCTGGCCATAACTTGTACAAAACACAGAAGCAAGTCCTAATTAGAAAACTTAAACTGTTGACCTCATCTCTAGCTACAAACACAATTCCACTGAATTCATGCAAGTAAAATGTCTCATTATTGGCCATAACCTATACAAAATAGAGAAATAAGATGACATGAGCATTTATTCGCACATTAATTATTAAAAACACCTTTTGCTTCCTAGTTCTTATTGTACTTGTTCATTCCTTATGAGGATAGATCTTTAAATTATGTCCATTAGTTTTATAATGGCCACATTCCACAGTTGCTTGCCTTCTCTTGACTGTGTTTAGTTGCTCTCTTTGCCTATACCTCTATTTCTTTTCTTTTATTATGGTTCATCTACCTCTCTTTTTCTTACTCTACTTGGTCTTTCTTTTGGCTTCCTAAAATCTAGTGGCAAAGGAGGTATATACAAGGTGTCATTTTATAGCTCTTGTTCATTGATCCCCATTATGGCAGGTTCATACACTTTCTTCTATTACTCAACATAATAACAACTATCCATATATTGAACATGATCCTCTCTGTATGTCTAATTTATTAGTGTGTGCCATCAAATTTCTTAAGAATACAATCAGCCAAATTTTGTATATATTTATCAATTACATTACTAAATGGACATATCTCACCCTTCTATGACTTGGCAGCCTTGTCCTTATTTTTTTGCAACCTTGTTATGGGACATTCCCTAATTATCCACTCAAGCATGGTAATAATAGCCTTCTTTCTAACATATAATATGTCACAGTTGAATAGTCCACAAAATTATTCAATACAATGTCATACTTTGATTATGATGTGGAATGTGACTTGCTCTAATATGAACTTGTCACTAAACTAATCAGCTGCAGCTTAATCTAGGTTCACTATCTCATTCTTTGCTTGTTTGAATTAGCCTACTATTGTGTTGTTGATAGCTTTCCAAAGAGCATCTTTGAACTCTAATCTCTTGAAACAAAGATTGCAAAAGTTCTTTGTCAAATATCTGACACAAAACATGCACTTTGATGCAAGAAAGACTTCTTTAAAGACTTAAATGAGCCCTTTCTATTTGTTAGACATGAAGGTGAACTCATGTGGCCTCTCTATGTTCAAATCTTGTTTCAAAAGAGTTAAAAACCATATCTAAATGTCACTTGCCTCTTTTGAAATAATTACATGTGCTATAGGGTATGGCTACTGTTAAGCTTAATCTCAATACTAGTCAAAAGATCACCTATATTAGGTCCAATAAAGTGGCATCCATCTATATCTATGATTTTTCTCCATCCTACCGTAAACCCCATTTTCAATACACTAAGGCAATAGTAAAAATGTTTAAATGTATTAGACATGGAGCTACCATCCATCCCCAATATAATTGTGTAGTCTGGATTAGTTTTCCTCAACTTTGAGGCAATCCCCCAACTTAATGCAAGGTCTCCATCAATCATCTCTAGTGCTTTCTTCTTAGCTCTACAAGCTTGGTCCTATAATACCTCAACTATTACCTCTCAATTAGTGCAAGCCAAAAGCCTTTAGCAAATCTTTTTAGGTCTGTCTTCAACTTTTTGATAAATCTTTCAGCTAAATATATAATTGGATTTTAAATTAGAGACTTTAAAAATTGGCTTACATGTAATTTAGATTATATGTTAAAAACTAGAAAAGTGGATTCATCCCTCACCTTGTAGGCATCAATGTTTCACTCATACCTGAATCTGTCACCTTATGGGCATGAATCTTTCACTCATACCCTTTCTCTTCACATTTGTATACATTCTATTCTTATCATTTTTTATTTTGATATTTCTTATGCTATGCACAAATCTGCATGGATTGCTTTCTAAACTTATTCTTGTCCTTAAACTTCATCTCTAATTCAAACCTAGGGGTAAATGGCTTCTTGGCAATAGGCTTTGGCTTGTCTTTATTAGAGCCAATGTCAATTACTTCTTCTCCCCTATTCCAAACAATGTTATCTTCATTTTCACTGTCTCTATCAACCCCCAGCACATTCACTCTCTTCCCCACTGCTATTATTTCTCACTTCTTTATTACCTACCCATTCTTTATCATGACCTACATATTCTTCAAACCGCACATTATCCAAATCCTTAGTTTTACTAGCATTTTTAGTGTCATAGTATGTACCCTCACTATCATCATTGTTTTCATTGCTTAAGTGATCAAGATTGTAATCATTAAATTACAAGGTTTGGTAATAATTGCCTAAATTTTCATCATTGTGAATTCTTATATGCAAATCAACTTTAGTCTCTTAGGTTCACATCTTAAATACTCAACCCCTTAGTTATGTTCAAGAATTCAGGCAATTGTGTACCATTTCCATCCACTAAATCTTCAACGTCTAAGCCTAAATTCACTTTAGTTTGTTGGGTATCTTTAACATGTTCAATAGGTTGAGAAGTATTTGTAAGAGTATCAAGGGTGGCATTATTCATAACATTTTATCAAGTGCAAGATTTGTCTCACTTTGATTCTTTGCTATTGCAACATCAACATAGATATCAACATGCCTATTCTTGGTTTTCACAGGATCCGTATAAATGTTTTTAAATTCAACACTATCCCTCACTAGTTTAAAACCATTATTCATTTTTATGAAATGCCTTCTACTTTTGTCCACCTTCAAACTATCAGAAGTTAGGTCTAAGTTTTTTATATTCATTTCCTAAGTAGAAACATAATCAAACTTAACAATTCCTTAACATATTTAGCTACTAGAACAAGTACAAATTTATCCCAATAGTATATAACAATTGTCACAGTACTTGTCATAAAATCTTCAATAACACATGCAAAAGTGAAAATAAAAAATTAGTTAAATAATATAGTTTGGGGCCACATTCAAGTGGGAGAAAATAATAAAATGAAATAAATACACATAAGACTACAAACAGAGTACAAACACAACACACATAGATAAAAGTGCACAAAACAATGAAGATGTTTATCTCTTTTGGACATTTAAGGACCATTAAGAAAGTGCTAAGCTTACTGTACATGGAAAGGTCAAACCACCATGTGTCTAAGCAGTTGAAACATTATCTCCACTACTTTGTTCAACCCCTCTTACTTGATATCACTTGTGTCTAGTTTGGGCTTAGAGAAGGATCACAGATTTTGGAAAATGAAGAATTTTTTTGGGTTTGATTTGGGATTTAGGAATCAGGGTTTTCAAATTTGGGGGTTGTTAAACTTTATATTTTTGGGGTCTTTGATTTAGGACTAAGCGTTTACTTCATATTTTTAGGTCAACTGTCTAACTTTCTTTTTTAATTTTTTAATTTGTTCACTTATGTGGTACTTTTAATTTATGTGGAAATTGAGGTGGCATTTTTATTTATGTGGCCATTTCAATGGCATTTCAATACACATGGCAACTAACGTGGTGGGGAATGACCACTTGGGCATGTTGATGTAGATTTTTGGAAACACATGACAAGTTTCCCCCGATTGTTTGGTCACATGAGAGGGGTGTGCCAAGTTTTGGTGAAATTGAGGCAATTCCTTGCCAGAAAGGACTAAAATTGAGGAAAATTATGTCCAAAAGTTTGACTCAATGTGGTGAAAGTTGATAAATGATGGGCATTTTTTAAATTCAAAATTAACAATATTCTTTTTTCGCAGAAGGAAATAGTTAGTGGACTAATTTTACCATTTTTCCTTACCAACAATTACTGCATCATTCTAGATACATTCTAAAGAGAATTACCTGCTTTACATTCTCTAGAGTATGCAAAACACCTTTGCAATTCGTAGTAGCCAAAGTTGATGCATCCAACTTTGCTTGTTTCAACTCATTGGTACAACCAATATAAACTGATAGTGGTAGAATTTCCAACTGAAAATTTCCTTCCATAAATTGGATAAAAAAATGCTAGTGATTGTATTTAAACTAAAAAATTAAAGAAAAATAAGACATAGAGGAATAGAGCTATCCTACTAATTAATGGGCCACCTAAAATTGGAGGAATTGATACCCAAAATGAATAAGATAAATATGGAGTGATCCTCAAATAATTGTGAGGATTTAGGGTAAACAAAGGTAAAACAAATGCTAGATTTTTTCAAGGGATAATGCAATTTTAGCTTCAAAAAATGGAATTGTTAAGGTTACAAAGGAGGGAATTATATAGATAATAGGTGGTGGTTGTGGTGGCGAAAAAATGGAAATAGGTTTTGAAGGGGCAAACGGTGGTGGTGGTAGTGAGCATAGAGAGGATAAGAAGAAGTGGGAGGTTGGACGTAGCCATTTTTAGACTTTTCTTCTAGGTAGCAAAGAGAGAAATAGAAATGGCAGAAAAAGCAAGGATTTGAACAAACAAAATAAAAGGTAGATTTGGTAAATATAATCATTTTGCCACCAAAGTGGCATTGATTGAACCTCTGACTTCACCTTCTTAGGAGATCTTGAATACCCACATTAGTATGAATGACATTATATTCTCTCGAGCTAGTTAAGGTAGACTCATTAAAAATGGAATATCTACTAGTAATCACCTTATATTTTTTGGACACTAGACCCTAAATCCTTTAATACCAAGAGTATAACCAAGAAAAATACATCTAGATATAGGTTGTAGCACCTCTTAATTAGCATTTATATAAATAGGACAATCAAATATTTAACATTTGAATAATTGGGTGCATTACTAGACTATACCTCCTTAACAGTCTTTAACTTGATGATCATGAATAGAAAAGGTTTACCAAATAGTATGTTATAGAAGTTCCCTTTACCTAACTTCTCGAGTAGTTCAGCATGATTATATAATGGGCTCTTTCTACCAAAGTCATATTTAGCCACTCGGCAATACCATTTTAGGGGTGTCCCAACAATAGTGTGCTATCTTATACTGCCAACATTTTATAGTAATTCTCAATGTCACCAGAATAAATCATCAAATTATTGTTATTGTGAGACACTTTATCGCCTTTCCTATCTACTTTTGAGTTATCATCCTCTACACTTAAATTTAGCAAATTTATCTATCTTTTGCTTTAGAAAGAATGTCCAACTTTTCTAAACTCATTTTTATTGAAGGTTAACATGTCCTTAGCATTGTCCTTAAAAGATACCCAAGAGGCACCTTATAGAACATCATGACTATAATTACAATTTCTTTAACCCTACAAACACCATTATTAGAATTAGTTCGCTTCTATTCCCCAAAGACGTAACACTTAGAGCAATCCACATGAGTCATGCTATGTCCATAAAGCAAGCTTTGCTTGCTCAGATAGCAAATCCCTACTTACTCATATACTTCAAACTCATGTGCCATATTTTAATTTTGAGAGTTAAAAATAAAAAATGACAAAACTAGAGCTTTAGCCAAAATTGTACTGCTATGTAAAATATAAAAGATACTATTAGATTCTATCCCTTCAATAAAAAAAATGCCACTGAAAATAAGTAATATACTATTAGAGCCAATGAACTTATATACAAAAGTGTTAAGAGTGGATATAAGTTTCTTACCCAAATATGAAACATGTTTTATCTATGTCAATATCTTGACCACATTGCTATGCATCCTAACTTTGACCATGCTTTTCCCAGTGAATTTACAAGGTGAATGGTTACCGATAAACACTACTCTATCTAGATATTAATGTGGAAACTCAATCCCTATTGAGATACATGTGAAAGGTGTTAACCCTTTGATGATTTTACTTGAGTTTATAGTTTTAATAATTCAAAAAAATATTTGATCCTATCAAAAATGTGTTGGAATCTATCCATAAATAGCTTGAATTGCACTTCTATTTTTTGAATGCGATCCCATAGATTCAATTCTAATTTTTATATTCTTCATATTCAGAAAGAATATCATATGATATTAATTTTAAGCTACATGATCAAAGTGGTAAAATCATGGAATTTATCTTTCATTAGGCTACTGGACACTTACCATAATGTTATCTTATATTCATTGGTGATTTTTCTCTAAAATGAACTAATACTACCAGTATCTAGAGTAATTTGACAAGATAGGAAAATCTTTATTAAGTGTTCTAGTATAGTCATCTTTGCTCTCACACATGCCTTGAGCTTAATTATTTAATATGTTACTTTTCTACTATTATTTCAAGGGACCTTGTTGTGAAGAAAGACAAGATGTGCCAACCTTCAAAGGACCTTGGAGAAAAGACGATAGGAATGTGTTTGCACCTTAAAAAACTAGTAGTTAAGAAAGATAAGAGGTGTACTTGCCTTTGATGGATCCTGTAAAGAAAACAAATCAAGCATTTGGTTGCACAATGGACCTTTAGGTACAAAAGTAGCAGAGGTGGTGCTATTGGAATTATCTATAGTGTTCTAAGTTTTAGTTTAGAAAGAGACTCAAGAGCTCGTCTATGGAGTGGCATTAACTCTTGCATTAGGTATAGAGGTTGTGCAAATGACACTGGTAAAAGTTCAATCGGACTTGATTTCAAAGAAGCTAGCTTAATAGATTCCTAAATCTACTATATCTCTCTAATGTTAAATTATTGTGCTTTTCAAGTACAAAACATTATTTTTCTCTTATTAATTTGGCATATTTCAAATTCTAAGTTAAAGCTTAGGTAGCGAACATAGGCTCTGCCAAACTACTATAAATACTAGTATCTATTTTATTCTTTATTGTCCATGTCATAATTTTGTTTTAGCTAGTAGTTTAATTGGTTTTATTTGTTCCATTTGATAAATCAAAAATACTTTCTGTATAAGACTAAAATTCCATTTAAAGGTAAACAATTTTGAGTGATAATACTTCCACTGCATCTAAAAATGCCTAACTCATCACTCTGTTAGGCATATAATAGCTCTCAACTGGTGTTAGAGGCACATCCTCTATATATATTGTGGTGTAAAAACTAGAGTAAAGATCCTTATGGCCACTAACACTTTTGATTTCATTACTGAAGAACAGTCTTACAACTGGCCTCTACTATTTGATGGAATGAATTATGCTATGTTGAAGTATTGAGTGCGACAATATATCATCACCCACTAATTTTGATTTGTGAAACATGGTCAATGAAAAACCAACAATTCTAATGAAACTTGCGAAACTCATTGACAAGCAGATGGTTCTAAAGAAACAATGAGAATTAACTAATAATAGCTAGAAAAATTTCTTGATAAATGTGAAAACCAATAATATTCTATTGTACACTCTCACAGAAGAGGAATATAATTGATTTAGCATATATGCTACAATAAAAGCAAATGAGAGACATATTACAAGTGATCTATGAAGGTATTAGCTACTTTTGACAAGTATGAATCCATTCCTTACTCATAAATACAAGACATTCTAGATGAAGCCTAAAGAAATGATCATCCAAATGTATCGCGGTTTATGGAAATAATTAATCCTACATTTGCTCTTGGTAGAACCATAAATGAAGATGAGCTAGTTTGGAAGATTTTGGATCACTTCCTAGAGAATGGATACCAAAAGTAATAATTTAATAAGCTCATGATCTCAGCAGAATAACCATGAGAGACTAATTATTATCTTTTACATTCATAAAATAGCATTACTGAGTAAAAATGAAGGTTTTGAAATAAAAGCCAAAAAATATTGCTTTTAATTCTAGTCTTGAATCTTGCTCAAAACTTTGAGAAGTCCAAACACAAAGAAAATTGAGGATGATAACCAGCATAATTTTTCAAAGTCCAAGCCAACTAACAAACCTCAAGAAAAAAAAATCAACGAATAACATATCAATGCAAAAGATAACCAGCTTAGAAATAGAAAGTTTTTGAGTCATCTTGCTACACTGAGTGTAATAAAATTGTTCGCAAAATGCCAGATTATCCTCGATTAGTGAACAATGCAAAGAAAGCCAAAGCCATGACAATGGCAACTACATAGGGGATGAATCTTACAATAAATAATTTGATAATGAAGAAAATTATTTCATGGTAAATCAAAAAATAAGTGACACTTCATTTTCTTATTGCTATGATTCTAATGAGGAGCTTGATATTGATCAACATGTACAAAAACTCTTAAAGCTTCAAGATATTTATGTTAAAATGTTTGTGACTAAAACAAATCTTTGCAAGGAAAAGTGGATGAATTGCAAAAAGAACTAGATAAAGCCTCTAAAGAAACGTTTGAGACATACATAGCTATAAATATGGCAATCCTAGATGCTAATTGCAAAAAGAAAGAAAATGATTGGCTGACAAAGGAAAATAGTACTTTGAAAAAACAAATCAAGAATATGAGCTGTGAGATTGAAGGAAAAATGATAGCTAAAGAATGTTGTCATTCTACCGAAGAAAATCATGGTGAATATTCCACTAGTGTTAAGTACACACACAAGTCAATATCATATAGAAATAAACATAAAAGGGGTCTATAATCTAGAATTGTTAGAAACTACCAAGATACCATACCAATTTTCAAAAAACCTACTTCACTTGTTCTAAAATTAGTTATGTCAATTTAGAGTATTCGATTGAAAAAATTATGGGTGTAAAGTTTTTTCATGTTTTCTGCCACTAACCACAAAGGACCCAACATAGTTGGAGACCTAAACTAAATTACATTTCTTTTAGGCACATGACAAGGAACATTTCCAAAAAATGAAGTGGTACTTAGACTATGGATGTTTTAGGCATATAAGAGGAGATGCATCCATATTTCTTAAACTTAACAAATATCTTGTAGGAAAAGTATTCTATATAATAATACCAAAGGGTGTAAAATAGGTCAAGGTACGATTGGTAAGGAAATTAGTACTACAATTGATAATGTGTAGGTTGTTGAGGGCTTAAAATATACTTTGTTTAGTATTAGTCAATTATACGATGAAGGTTACGAAGTTAAATTACATTCTACCAAATGTATTACTAAGCTAAAAGAGAAATTAGTATTTGCTACTACTAGGGATGTAAATGCTTATTATATATAACCCTTGATGATTTAACTGTCCAAACTATGGAACATTTAACTTTTATAGAAAAGAAAGCTAGAAATTGCGAAGGAGATTAAGCCACATTCACATAGAGCTAATTTCTCATCTTATGAAAAGGATCTTCAAAAATAGTACCAAACTAAACTTCTCCAAGGATGGGATATGTGATACATGCCTAAAAGGAAAGTAAATTTGGATATCATTCAAACTAAAAATTGAGGTTACAACTTCCAGCCTATTAGAACTTCCGTATATCAATTTGTTTGAAACCATGAAGACTACCTCCCTTGAAGGTAAAAAAGTATGTTTTCCTTTTTTTAGATGATTATACTCATTTCTAATGCATTTTATTTTATTATTTATTATTTTTTTTTGGCTAACAAAAATGACAGCTTGAATGATTTCACTCCACTCACCAAAAGGCCTCAAAATTTAAAAAGAAAAGGGCTATTTTATAAAAGCAGTGACCATGGTACTAAGTTTGATGAAGTTAATTTTACTTTATTTTGTGAAAATCATGGTTGCATTCATGATTTTTTGGCTTCTAACACACCTCAAAAAAATGGGATCATTGAAAGAAAAAATTAAATATTGCGAGAGATTGCTACATCCATGCTTAATGAGTACAACCTTCCAAAATTCTTTTAGGGTAAAACTATGAACACAACATGTTATGTTTCAAATGCTGTATTTCGAAGACCTTTTTCTAGGAAAACCCCTTATAACATGTGGCAGGATAAAATTTCAAATGTCTCTTACTTCCATATCTTTGATTGCAAATTTTACATTCTCAATGACAGAGATTAATAAACTAAATTTGATTCCAAAACTGATGAATCAATTTTTGTTGGCTACTCAATGCATAGCAAAGCCTATCGTATATTTAACAAAAGAAAATGAATAGGTCACGAGTATGCATATGTAATGTTTATGACACTAGATCACTTTATGCTAAGGAATACTTGAGCAAAAGCAATGTAGGATTTAGTGAGCTAGTTAACATTCTGGAAACTAACAAAGCAACCCTAATTCGAGAGGAACCAGAAATATTTGAAGAAACCAACCCATTGCCAAACTTTACTCCAACCTAAAGACATTAGGAAAGCACTAAAAGATCCATCCTAGCTAAATGCCATGAAGGAAGAGGTGGCATAGTTTGTTAAGAATAAGTTCAAGAAACTCCTAAAACAACCATCAAATCATTCATTCATCGATACCAAGTGGGTGCTCCAAAATAAACTTAATGGAACTAGAAAAGTTACCAAAAATAAAGCCAGCCTATTAGCAAAAGGCTAAAGATAGGAAAAGGGTGTTTGCTATAATGAAACCTTCACTCCAAACATAAGGTTAAAATCAATTTGTATGCTTCTTGCCTATCTAAAAAAAGGTTCATGCTCTATCAGATGGACATAAAAGGCACTTTGCTAAATGGTTTAATTAAAAAAGAAGTTTATGTTGAGCAACCTTTGGTCTCAAAAATCAAAATTCAACTCATCATGTTTTCAAACTTTCTACAGATCGATATGGTTTAAAACAAACCCCCAAGGCTTGGTATGAAAAAATTCAGTAACTTCCTCTAGTTGGTATTGGTTGTTTTGGTACAAATGAAGGATGATTGCGTATGAAATTTCAATAGAATCATAAAAATTTTCTTAATCTTCATTTATCATGAGAACTCCTAGTCTTTGAATTATTTGAAGGAATAGTGTGCAAGCTATTGCTAAAAAAACTTAATAATAACAACTAAATTGAAAGGTTAATTAATTAATTAACTAATTAATAAGCAATATATATATATATGTATTGTGTGCACGTTAGGTATCCTTGAAATTTGACCCTTATTTTTGCTTTATCTTAATTTCACATTTCACTTCATATTTCAATAAGAGTAGATCACTAATAGCAACTACTTTATTTTAGAATGTATCCCAAATGTGGAATTAGTTGAGGAAGACCACCTGTTAATGTTTCACAAAATTAATCAGGGAATGAGCAAGAAACCTCGAGACACGCTCCTACCCACCCCAAAGGTAAAACATGGACAAGCTTTACCACCCACCTCTACCAATGCCTCAACCACTACCAACAGGTGATAATTGCTTAAGTTAAATGGTGGTAGCGATGCAATAGTTAACACAAGCCCTACAAAAATACCAACAACCTAGAGGACTATGACCTCTTGATATGGTACTTGATCAGTTTTTATGCTTTCAACCACAATATTTCTGTGGAGAGCCTGATGATCAAAAAGTTGAACTTTGGATAAATAGAATTGAGGACATCCATAGTGTATTAGACTACAATGAAAAGCAAAAGGTCAATCTTGCTATATTTCTTTTTCAGGGTCCCATACTCCACTAGTGAAACTCAATAGCAACAAGATGGAGATAGTAGCAAACTACTAGAACATAGCAAAACTTCCTCAAGGAGTTTGGTAACAACTAGTTAAAATTTTACTTGAATAATATTTTAATAATACTAGGAGTTGAATTGTTGAACTTTAGGAATTAGTGATAAAGATACTAAAGTATAGTAGGATTATCATAGTCTTAAGAAAAAACAACTAATGTAACACACTTGAATTTTGGTATTTTAGAAAATAAATCAAAAGGGTCTAATTGCAAATTTTTGAAAGTTTTGGGGGTCAATTTGTAATTTTTAAAAACTTGATTGGACTAAACTTGGAACTTATGGAGTTTGCATGGAAGAGTTTTAGTCTATAGGGTCAAAAGGGTATTTTTTTTTTGAAAACTCAAGAACTTAATTGAAGTGACTAGAAAACCTTTGGGGCCTAATAGCTAAAATGGAAAATTCATTTTAAATTTGGCATAATTCCTTTCCTTCTATGTCTCTTTCTTCTTTCCTTTTCCTTCTTCCTTTTTTTTTTCTTTTTTCCTTCTGCATGCAAGTCTTTTTTCTCTCTTCAGTGACTTTTTTGGGCAAGCTTGAAACTACTAAACCAACCTAGCCAACTTCTTCCTCTCCTTACAACAAGCACACTAGTGCCAAGAACTCTCTATTTGGACCTATGAGACATCAAAAAACATGAAGGTCGAGGACACAATGGTATGACTTGGTGGGTTTCCAATTTTTAGAGGCCTTCTATGATAAACTGAGGGTGTTATGGGATAGATTTAACCTAAGAAAGCATTTAGCAAAGTTAGTTTTGAGGTTGGACTACCAGAGATGGTGAAACAAGGGCAGCGGAGCACGGTGGTATAAAATGGTACAGTGACATTTAGGCTGCAATTGACGCCTTTCATGGTAGCTTTTGCAAAAACTAACTTGGGCAATGGATTTCTAAAACTGAAAGGTGTCTTATGGTGGTGTTGGTGATTGTCTTTGATGGCAGATGGTGATGACCAACAGCGGTTCCAAGATAAAATCTTCATCTCATCGTGAGGATCATAGTAGTATCTTTAGTTCATGGTTTTGAGGTCTAGTTAATCAAATTTTGGGTAAAGGGAGTTAGCTATATATGTTTATATATATGTATATATATGTATATATGATGTGCTGTGTTTCCCATTGGACCTTGTAATATGCTAAGGATGAGGAATTGTATAAGATTGATATATATAGCTCTATGCATGGATTATAGTGTAGTTAGTGGGCCCAAATCTATATTATTTTATGTAATGTTGGGGAAATTGAGATAATTAAGCTATTTAGCTATGATCTATGAAATTGGAACTTGAGATATGATAATTGGATGAATTGAGATAATATAGGATTAAAACTCGATGTATGCAATAGTATGGGTTTAGTAAATTGGATAGTATTATTTTATGAAAATTATGGGAAATTGTCAAGTATTGAAATAAGAGAAACCCTAATTCTCTATGGATTTGGGACTTGAGTTATAGAAGTGGGTTAATTGAGTTAATTGAATTATCATTGATGTTCTGAGATGATGATATAAAGGTAACATGTGAATAGAAATTGGATTATACTTCTTTAATAATTGAGGCGAATTTCATGACTATTTTTGTATTGGTGGCTTAATTAGCATATTTGTATTGATAGTGCTGCTTAAGCTCTACAACTGTTATGTTAAGAGGATAATTAGTAGTTTTGAAATATTGATAAGTATATTAGTAAGAATTAAGGATGAATGTGGATTTAACTGTGAATATACTCTTTCGATTAGGTGACGGAGAAGTGGGTCCCACAAATTAGTAAATGGCAGATTGTGGTAGCGTTTTTGAGATTATGAAGGTGAAGCTTCTCTCACTTTGGGTTATTGCTTGTTAAGCTTACTCATGTTTGTTGGAAACCTCTGTGACAGTCTGTCAATCTGGCACTTTTCTCTCTATCTATTAATTGTGATAAGCCCTTGTGTGGGTTTTTTTATTCTATACATACTCGAATTTTGTTGACATCTAATTTGTTATCTGTTATCGGTTTCTTGATTTGAACACTCCTGTAAGGGTTAGTATTTATTTTTACACTGATGAGTTAGTTCTTATTCATTCTGGCACCCAAAACTTTTGAGTGTTGTACTTGTTGTTGTTCGATACTTATCATTATCTTGTTATTTATTTTAATCAATAGTTGATATTGTTCTACACTCGTTTCTATCTATTGGTTATCCATTTATCTGTTATCCATCCATTTTGTTTTTTTTTATGATTTGTGATTGTCATATGGCAGTAAAGGAATGTTAATCCCTTCTATGAGTATGGGATAAGTCGTAAACCCATGAGATTTAATTAAGTAACGGGACGTTAATCCTTGCTATGTGCATAGGATAAGTCATTGACCCATGAGACTTGGTTAAGTAATGGGACGTTAATCCCTACCATGTGTATGGAATAAGCCATAAACCAGTTAAGTAACAAAACATTAATCACTGCTGTGTGCATAAGATAAGCCGTAAACTCAAAACTAATTATATGGTGAATTTGATGAGTCTATCCTATTTTGATCCACATTTTGATTGTTTGTACCCTGCTCATGGAGCAATAAGGGTAGTTTAAGTTTCTTGGTCTAGATTAGGTTGTTGTCTAAATCGAATGAGCTGTCTTTATTTTCTCCCAACTATGATTGATTGAGCTGCTCTACACCTCTCAAGAAGGATCAATTGAGATGATCTCAGGCCGTTTGAGCCAACAATTACAACCCCAAGCTATTACCTTTCAATAGCTTGATCATGTTAATCTTTATGAATATTTCGACTATCTATACTTGACTTGTTTGTAAATTGATTCTTGATTGCCTATATCTGGTCTATTTCTGTATTTATTGTTAATTGATAGTTGTTAGGTTAGATTGATCTTTCCCTGACATATCCCTATTATTTATATTATGAATATCCCTCACAAAGTCTTTTGGACTTATCTCCTATTTCTTATATATTTTCTCAGACAAGACTAAATGATAAGCTTAGACTTCTGATAGAATTAGCGATTATAATTTTGTACTAGAACAACCATGTATATTTGCTTATGGGCCTTATGTATGTTGGACTTTATCTTTAGAGATGATGTGATATATCAGAGACGTTAAAGATATTTTTTAGGGTTGTATATATATCCGTATAACTCTAAAGAATAGTTTTCATTATGAACATTGCTAATGATGGTATCAATTAGATATAAATTTCGTTGCTTGTTTGTTATGATGTTGAAGAAAATTTTGGGCCTAATATTCATGTTACAAGTTTTCATTTAAGATTGAACGGTGTTGATATCTTAGCTTGGGGTTACCATGAGTGGAGTGTCACAACTAGAGTTCTAATTGAAGTAAACCACTTCTCTCATATAAATATTCCCTACAATCTAAAATCCCAACCACACAATCAAATTACATAAAAAACAAAAACAGGAAAAACAACAGAAGAAGAAATAAAGAAGAGAAATGTGACAATAGTGTTAGCAAAGAAAAGAGAAGCAAGAAAAGATGGATGGACATTGGCACATAGTTTTGGGGTGGGGTAAAAGAACCTATCAGTTTCCTTTTTGCTTGCGTGAATGTGTGGTACATTTCTCATTAATTTGGAATCAATGCTATGTGGCTCAGGAAGGTGAATAAATTTGATGGCATATAGTTTGAGATACTAAAATTAGAACCAAAGACATGTGGGATATCCTTGTTAGATTATTTGCACTTGGCTCCTCAAATTTGGTAATGCACACAAGGACCAATAATGTTTAATGAATGAGAATCCCAAACTTTATAATTTGCAAGGTTAAATGAATTTCAAATGCTTTGTTTGTTCTTTTCTTCTCATGTTTAGGCAAACCAAAATAAAGTTGGATGATTTAATTGGTTCACTAGTTCCTAAATTGCATTACTAGCTAATGTTTGATTATGTAGAGATTTTAAGAATTATTTCAGAAGTTGAATTCTTAACTAATCTCCCTAGGGTCTAGTTAATTTGCTAAGATTGAGCCATAGATTTTCCATGTAGAAAAAAAATCGTCATGTATGCTTACTTCAATTAGGAATAATTATTGAAAGTGATTGGTATTTCCTTAAGTTCGCTAAAAATTATGTATAAATCCCTCTAAAAGAGAAAATTACTAAATTATTTTCAGTATCAAATGGGATTATTGATTTTGAGGCAACAGATGCTCATGGCAACCAACTAG
Source organism: Jacaranda copaia (assembly GCA_014898725.1). NCBI lineage: Eukaryota > Viridiplantae > Streptophyta > Magnoliopsida > Lamiales > Bignoniaceae > Jacaranda > Jacaranda copaia. The sequence goes on along the minus strand of JACGDI010000656.1, from coordinate 774,096 downwards.
TTTTAAATATATTTGATCTTGCTAGTCATCTAATGTAGTAATTGATATGTTTATTAAATGAAGCAGGTGACTCAACAATTAATTCAATTGGCTCTAAGATAGGTGATTATTTAATACTTTTAAACTAACAGTTATCTAATGTAGTTATTATTATTTAATAATACTTTTAGACTAACAGTTAAATATGATGATTAGCATTGATAATTGAACTTATTGTTACTAATACTGTACATAGGATCTAATTTGATTTGCATGTGTGATGGACTTCATCGAGCTACAACAAGCTTGCTGGTTAGACCACAAGCCCCCATGGCCCAATCCCCATAGTGCACAATAGAAGTCATTTGTAGTTGAGGTAAGTCATAGTATTTTCTTAGGACCTGGGCTCAAGCACTATTTCACAAGGTTGTGCCTTACTTGGAGTGATAAGAGACTATTATGGTAGGAGTTATAACGTTGACTAGCTATAAAAAACACTAGTTTGATTGGTATGTTTAAGTGTTGGCCTATGAAAATGTTTACAATTATATCTTTGTTTTATTATTGATTATTAGTTTACTGCTTCATACTTATTGTTTCTTGAATGTTTTAAATTGAACATCATTTTTATCATGTTTTGTTCATGAACTCATACTGAGTGCATTTGCCACTCACTGAGAACTTTACTCACACTCCTGTATTTTAAATTTTCTTTTGGCAGATTTAGACTCTAGCCTTAATGAGGATATTAACCTCATATTTGATGAGAATAGAGTTGCAAATCTTTTGATGAGGAATTAGCAGTATTTTAGTACCATTGCCATATTAATGAATTAGTTCTTTTCATTTTTATTTTATTAATTTACTACTTGAAGATAGAGGATTGGACATTCTGAGTTTTTAACTATTTGAGATTTATTTGGACTACTAGAAATGTCTAGAGTTTTATTTATGGTTATGATTTTTGACTCATCTATGATGATTGAATTTCACTCCTTGAAACTAGACCTAATGGTTTGGTTTTTTTTGGGGTGTGACAAATCATGTGAGTACAATTACATAATATAATACCTTTTGACTTGCTCATTAGACAGATAGTATAATTTGTCCATTTTCATTAAAGGACAAGTACAAGTATCCCTCAATTTTGGTAAGTTCTATACTCTTGATAATTCTATTTCTCTTCTCTTATATAAACTCTCAAGACACTAAATTGAGTTCATCAATGAAGGATTTGAGAAACTTTCCAACTTCTTAAGAACTCATACATAGTACATACACTTGTGACTCCCTCTATATGCCTTAAATTGTCATAAGGATTAGAGCTTTGCTCTAACTCATATCTTCACTCACGTTGTTAATATTTATGTTTGTGTTTTAAATTACTACGAGTGAAATTGTGGTATCAATCTTATTTTTTATTTAGAAAAGCATTTACAAAGATATTATGTTATGTATTGGATATTACTCCATTTTAACGATAAGAATTAATGTGAAATATGTTTCATAATTTATACTTCTAAAGTACACTAAATATATGTACACATGCATGTGCGTTAATAACAGTGAAATATGTAAAGAATATTTTTTCTTTTGCTACAAAATTGTACCAAATTATAAGAATAATGATAAGGAAGATAAGAAATTTACATGATTCACTCAAATTGAACTTGTTCATTATTAGAATGAGGGATCCTTTATACTAGTTTGAAAGAGGTATAAAGAGAATTATAAAATATCTTTCAAAAACTCTTAAATCTTATTGCAAAAACTACTTTCTAACGTACTAGTCTAAAATTAAGTAGACTATGAAAGGAAAGAAAAATTTTTCCATAGCCACCAAATCGCCACTTTTCGATGATATTGCTATGTTGCCAAAATTTCTGTCCTTAATGTTTTTCTTTCCTTCAACTCAATGTGACTCCAAGAAGTTGAGGTACTAACGCTAAATTATTTTGTTTGACTTAATTTTTCTGAGACACAATACAAGACATTTCCATCTTGATTAAAAATACCAAGTTATATGTTCTCATGAAAACTATGAAATAGCAAATTACCTCTCTGTATTCACACAATGTCTTGAACCAAATCCAAATGACACCTAACTTATGCATAGGAATTGTTTTTATCATCATATTGGTGGGAATATCTTGTGTGGCCAACTTGGTAATAGAAACTTCATGACTGGAAATGTCATCAAACAAAATAGTATTGAATAAATATGCTTCGTTCTCTCGTGAATATTGAATTCTGCATATCTTGCTTTGAATTCTTATTTGCAGCCAACTATTTTCTTATTTACATAAGGCTTCATTGTAAAATCGTTCAACATAGGATCTCATTCATTTAAATTGGGGATGAAGATACTTTGTCTCAAAGTCCACCACAATTCTTTCTTTCTTTCCTCCTATTTGATCACTTCAAACTTCTTTCCCAAGCTTGACTTAGAACTAAACTTTCTCTTAGGCATATTTTGGCTCAATGAAAACTCCAAAATTTTTACTATCTCAAGAACATTGGGAAAAAATTTGTGAGCAAGTGAGATAAGAAAGAGAAATAAAATAAAGAGTTTAGGGAGTAGGAAAAGCATTACCTTCGGGGCTCATCTCCACACTCCGATTGGAACCTTCCTTCCCCTTTCTTTTTCACCTTATTTAAAACAAATTTTTCCTCTTTTTTCACTAACTCCCTAGGTACCAACAAAGCCACATTTATGGAGCACCTCTCAGAAGTTTAGAAGACTTTGACACCTACTTAACCTCAACCCAAACAAAAGCCAAGAACTCATGGACACCTAGCTTAAGAATAGTTATTCATTTTACAAATCTTAATTTTTAATAAATTAGAATAAATAAAAATTAAAAAATTTAACTTATAACAATTTTTTTATGAAATTAAAAATTTTCTATCAAAAATAGAGGGCTTGATAATACTGCTAAAAATTTACTGTAAGGACAATTTGATAAATTGATTAAAAATGACAATAAATTTAAAATTAATTAACTAAATAAAAAGGCCAAAAGAGTCAGAAGGACAATCCAAGCCCATAAAGAGGTGCAGAAAAATTAATGGACCTTACGCCATCAAGACTAAAAAATATAAGTACCAAGTTCTACAGAGAACTTGGGCATAAGAAATTATTCACAAAAATTTTCAAAGTCCAAGAATTTTTGAAAAGAAAAGATATCTCTGTGCGCATTCTAGAGAACATGATCTAATACTTTGCTTCTTATTAGAAAGGACCTAGCTCCGTCAAGCAGCATCACAAACATTTATAGAAAAATTACTCGAATCACATCCTCTTTTATAATAACTGTCTTTAGCTAGCTTCCCGAATCTGAACCATGATTTTCTATTCTCTTCATGAAAGTTGTTTATCTCTTAGTACTATCTTATTTCTCTTTCTTTGAGCCTCATTTTTCCATCATCAATGTTTATCGAACCAAACCTAGCTTTTGAAATTCTCTTTCCATCTAAATCTTCAAAAATTTCAATAACACTCAAGCAATCCTCATCAAACTCAACTGCTAAGCCTCATCTTCCAAGAAGAAACGCTCATCTTCACCCCATAAGCCTATTTCTCTCCAAGTCGATCATGTGCCAATGTTTCTAAAGATGTATAATGATTTAAGCTCAGCATCTTACCAATCTACTTTCTTGGGTTTTGCTAGAAAACTAGTTTCCTCCAACCAAAATAAACTAATCATTAAGGATACCACTATGGGTAGTCATGAAAACCCTTAAGTTCAAACAAAATCGAGCAGTTCTCTATTCACATTCTATCACCTTTCTCCCTTTATCCAAAAAAAAAACACCGAAAATGCATGGGATATAGTAACGATCAACATTATGCTAAGGATTGTTCTAGGAGTAGAAAATTCACCTCCCATGTTCAAAAAGACAAAAGAAAACCATTTATGGAATCTAGTCAAGAGTAGAAAAACTTAGCACGCACTTATACCCTTGCTAAGAAATATGTAGCAAAATCAAGATGTTGTATACAATGTAATACTTTGAAAAAAGCCATATATGGTTTTGATGTTATGTAATCCTTTAGCCTTGTACACCTTACCTTCAAGATAAGCTGTTACTTGATCACACATATTAATTAACCCTCCTAAGCATGGGAATGTTAACTCACATGCCTAAGCCAGATAATAGAAACTTCAGTAGTAAGCCTTTAAAAGATACACAACACAATATCTCACATAAGTGTAGATGATATTCTAACCTTTCCCGAATGTCAGATTAGAAATTGGGGACCAGATTCTTTTAAGAAGGGGAGAGTTGTAAATAATTATGTTAACAAAATAATATGTGGATCAAATAAATTATGTTTGGTAATTGCTTAAATTAAATCAATTAAAGTTTATGTGTGAATATTGGAAATCAAAGGATTTAAGCGTAAATAAAAAAATGCTTGATTGGCCAAAATTATAAAATTTAGGGGTCAATATGAGAGGATTAAATGTTTAAGGGCTTTAAAATAAACAAAATTAGACTTAAATGACTGAAATTTAAAATGACTAGCATCAATGTGCGAAAAATCAAATTTTAAAAGGCTAAATTAAATACCAGGGATTGAATTGAAAGTGGTTTAAAACTTTAAGGGCTTAATTGAAGGCGATTAATAATTCTAGGGTCAAATTGAAAGAGGCTGAAAATATTATTATATATATAGATTAAGGACAAGACTTTCTTAAATTCTCAAAAATCAACTCCAACCTTCAGATAGCCAAAAAATGATTAGAAAGCTTGAAACTAACCGTATAAAAAGATTCCCCTTAGCTTAAGGAATCCAACCATACTAGAAACATTTAGAAACAACCGATAAAATGGCAAAAAGATGAGACCGACGGCGGACAAGCCACAATGGTGATGGGACTTAGGTTTTCAGTGACTTTTGAGAACGAAAAAAGTGTAGAAGTGAAGGGTTTGCTAAGAGACAAGTATTGGTAGCTTAAATTTCAAGTTTGGTTGGCCAAAAATAGAGATTCAAAAGTGATGGTGCGACGGCAGGGCTTGGAGGTTTTCATTCAATTGATTGGCAAAAAACCAGTAGAATAGGAAATTAGTTGAGGGCTTTTACTAAGCTCATCTTAGTGCACCTGCTCATGGTGTTGGTTCCTATCTTTGGCATGACAGCTCATCGCGGCCAACAGCAGTGCTCTGGCAGTGATTGGGCAGTGTATCTAAAGTTTAATTTTGGACACGATAGGACTAATTCTGGTTTGTGATTTAGACTCCTGGTCATTAGAGTTAGGTAAATCTTGAATTTGTTGGTTAAATTTGATTTAAACTTGTCAAAATTTAGGTAATTTCATATTGAAGGTTAAATCAATTAGTTTTTTGATTTCTAATTAGAATCTTGATGGAATTAAAGCTATTAAATTATATGTGGGTCTAAGTTTGTAAATAATATTGTAAGTATTAAAGTTAATGACACAAATTATTTAATGAAAATTGATTGACAGGTTGGACCCAATAAACTGAGAAAGGATTGTTAAATTACTGTGCGGATTTTTAGTGAGACTTTGATCACGCTGTATTTAGAAATAATCACCTACCAACCTGATTATCGATCCGATAAGCCATGAATGGTTATATTCATTATCTTGAACATATAAGTAATATGAGAATTGAGGAAACTATGACTAAATACAGTGCGTTAACTGGGGAACTCGATAAAGACATTTGAGTACATTTAGATTTATAAATTAGAAGTTATTACGATGTTAGTTTAAGTGATCTTATATTAAATTTTGGATTGGCTAAAGAGCTAGCACTTCAACATCGATATAACTAGAGATTTCTTTGCATTTACTAGGTGAGGTTTATATTAGCTTTCTTCATTAGGGAAAGAACATATATATTTGTTAATATATACTGATTGCTTGATTTTGTATCGTTGTTTATTTGTTCTATGCTATACTATGATTCTTGTATTGAATTTTGATTGTCTATCTGAACTAAACTAAATTGATCTTCCTTGCTCGTTGTTCTTGTACCATTGTTATTTAAAATCTTAGCATGTCTGGCAACATGATATTATGTTATGTTCTTAGCTATTTGCTCGAATTTGGCATATTGTTTCATACCGTTACATTTTTAATACACATTGATCCGCGACGCTCTTGTATAATCTTGACCAATTAGTTAAGTACCTTATGTTGTACTATTTTTGAGAAATCTATTCATCGTCCATGTTATTTTGCTTTCAGTGTATTTGTCTCTAAAATCCTACAAAGAATTTTAGAAGTGGCCTTTGAACAATATTGGAAAATGAATTTTCAAAATAGTATGTTCTTTTTGAAATAATCTTGAAAAGTATCATTTGAATTTGGAATCTTCTGTTGATTTGACATGAACTGGATTTTGAATTTGTAATTAAGCTATGGAGCTTTCAAAGGTTTAAAACTATGATTGAATAATCCTTTCTTGACCCAATCGCCATATCTTATGATACTATTGTAAAACAGTCTTGTTGACTAATTGTTATTGATCAACTAATTCATTTGTTGGAAATATTCTATTTTATATGGTGATTGTGGTGTAAAAGAAATTATGTTGACTGTTGGGACTTTTATGCTTATACATGTGATTCATAATGCGCTTGGGGATGCCCATGGGGGAATATTTTGGGCCCACAGGACTGGCTGGCAAAATGATCTAGATGACATTAGGTCGTTGATGGATGGTCTATCCATTAAGACTCAGGTTACAATCTTGAATTCAAGACAGTCGGAGGTTGGTTGTTGCTTGAAGCTTGATCAATAAGGAACTTTCCTACTGATTTGTGCTGCACATGCTTAGCGAGTTAGCCACTCGTTAAGGCAATATAAGGGGGCAGGCCATTTCACGATCGTTTATACATAATACTGGGAGTCATAAGGGGAAAGGTCATTCCACAATTAGATCTGTAATGATGTCCCTTGTACAATCAATTTTATAAAACTAAATACAATTCTGGATTTTGAATCTAAGCTTTTTGCAGCTTAACACATTTTTGTACTCTTGATTGTTTAAAATTAATTTAGCCCCTGAGTTATGAAGTGTGAGGTTTTCTATAAAACATTATGAAAATTTGAGATGTCTATTTGCTAGTATGGGACAACATGGGACCAGCTCATTATGTGTAAAACATAACATATTATTTCTCTGATCTAAGTTTTAACCTAGTGAAACCTATCTATTATCTAACTAATTGTTCCCTTGACATTTACATATAATTGTGACATGTTAGGGTGACATTATTTTATATTGTATATATATTGTTTTTATTGTTTGTGTACCCAGATCATTACCTCACTAAGTTATTCGAACTTATCGCCTTTGTACTGTTCTTTATGTTCTTTATCCCAAATTGAGAACTATAAGGTACTATGAGCTTAGGGCCATACGGTATAATGTTATAAAGATATTTATAAATGGCAAGAACATGATATGTCTGTATACTTGTAATATAATAACGTATTTGTTAGCAGGTTTTCATCTTTACCCTTTGATGAGGAATAATAATGTGGTGGATAGTGAACATAAATAATATCATTGGTTATGATCTTATTTATCACTTGAGTTATTTTATAACTATAGATGCTATGGAGCTGTCTGAATTAATGATTTTAGGATAAAAAATATTAAAAACCTGAATGAGGTAGCACTTTGAATAAGAGCAGGCACCTTTTGGATCAGGGTGCTACAATTCCCTTTCTAGCAAAATGCTTTGAATAAAATGAAAATTGAGTACATTTTACTACACAAGTTCCTTAGTTGTAATGTCTTTTTTGGTCCAGTCTCTAGTGGAAGACAAACTATTAACCTCACTTCTATGAGTCTATACTTTATGTCAAAGGCCATCAAGCAAAAACTTGTCAATATTAGGTTTATAATTCTTAAATATATAGTTTACTTCTTTACCTATTGAGTCAAAAAAAATTTCTTATTTAACACTTCTCAACCACATCTTTAATTAAATATATAGTTTAGTCCTTTATCCATCAAGCTAAAAGTTTTCCATATTTAATGCTTTCAACCACATCTTGAAAAAGGAAGGAATTTATCTGTTGGATGTATGCATAGAGTGTGAGTGAGATATAAAATTTTGGATTTGGTTAGCTTGAAAAGGATGAAAATCTAGTTTACAAAGAAATCAATTGGTTTTGTGATGCTCCTAAAGTATTGGTAGCATCACTTGTCGTATCCGTACAAGCAATAAATCAATTACCATTGGGCTGATGACTCTGCATAGTCCTACTCCCACCACAATGAGGTTCTCCTAAAGGATTCAAGGCTAGTCTGAATAGAAATTAGATGCTAAATTGGATAAGGTTGGGACGGCGATTGAATCTGCTGTTGTTTCCAAGATAGAAAATCTTCTTTGCAAGGCCAATAGGAATCAAGAGAGCATCTTCAAGCTTAAAAAGAGGATCATTGCTCTTTCTTCCTAGTTTTCTTCTATCTTTAGGGGGAGAGTTGTTTTGATGCATGATAAAATGAACTTTTAAAATGTTTATTTGAATTATAGGATTAACTTTTGATGGATTGTTGTTTTTGAACAGTAATTTGCTTTTAAGCCTGCAAGCTTTAAGCTCTTAATCAATAACTTTGATAATCTGTTATAATGCATACTTGAAATGATTTAGATTACGTTAAGTGCTCAGTATTATTTATTGCTTTTATGACGTTCTAGAAATTTTTTTGACTGGTATCCCTTGTTTTCTATTTTGGTTTCTCTTAAATGCAAATAAATATAAAGAGCACTAAAAACCATCAAAGCACATAAACAAAGGGAATGCAAATGATATCCTACCTTTTCTCATGCTATCAAATCTTTGTCATCATCAAAAGTGAGAGGTTGTTAACCCTTTGATGATTTTACTTGAGGTTATAGTTTTAATAATGACAATTATTTGATACCTTTCAAAAGATCTACTAGAATCTATCCATAAATAGTTGGAGTCAAACTTTTCTTGTCTAGGAATATACTAAAGATTTAATTTAGATTTTCATATCTTTTATATTTGGAAAGAATATCACATGATATTAATTTCACGCTGCAAGATCAAAGTGTTGAAATCATAGAAGTATCATTCCTTACTTAAGCTGCCAGACACTTACCATATTGTTATTTTGTAGCAGTTAGTATTTTCCTATAAAATGAACTAATATTAGCAACATCTATAGTAATCCGACAAGATAGGAAAAATCTCTATTAAGTGTTCTAGTAAAGTCGTATATGCTATCTTACACAACTTGAGCCTAGTTGTTTAATTTGTTACTTTTTCTATTGTTATTTCAAGAGACATTATTGTGAAGAAAGATAAAAGGTGCGCTTGCTTTTGAAAGACCTTAGGGAGGAAAGGATAGAAACATGTTTGTGCCTTGAAAGATCTAGTACTGAAGAAGGAAGAGAGGTATACTTATCTTTGATGGACCTTGTGAAGAGAATAAAATTGCAATTTAGTCACTTGACAGACCTCTCGGTGAAGAAAGCAGTAGAGATAGAGCTATTGAAATTACATGTACTGTTATGAGTTTGAGTTTGGAAGGAGAGTCCAAAGCTTGTTATATGGACTGACATCAACTCATGCATTGGTCATCTACAAAGATTATGCAAGGGAAACTGGCAAAAGTTTTTTTGACTTGATTGCTAAGCAGCTAGTTCCATAGTATTCTGGAATTTGCTACACCCATTTGGGATTTATTTTTTACTCTCTATGAATGGCTGATTATCACCCTTTTGGGGTGTTTCTATCCTTATTCTCTCCATTGTCAAATTATTTGTGCTTATCCCATGCAAATATTATTACCTCTTATTAATTTGACATGTTTTTTCTAAGTAAAAGTTTAGGTAGTAGATGTAGACTCTATTGAACCACTATATACACTAATGTGTATTTGAACTTTATCATTCATATCTTAAGTATTAATCTTATAGGTAGTTTAATTTATATAAGGAGTTCTAGTCAATAACTCAAAATAGTTTTTGTATATGACTCAAAGTTTTAGTTAAAGGTAAAAGATTTTGAATAATAATACTTCTATTGTATAATAATTGAAAAAACCTAATTCACCCCCACTTACAAGTATAAATAATCTCAAACGGAACAAACAATTTTAATGATTCAAACATCATCTCATCTCAAACCTTCAGACTTAATCAAGTCAATACTATGATCATCAAGCAACATAGCCTCACAACTTTTACCTTCTAGCCTATTCTCCAATTTCATTTCATTTTTTTAGTAAATATTCTCCAATTTCTTTTTGAGTTCCAACAGTTTGTTTTGTCATGTCCTTTCTTCTTACAATAGCAACATTTAGTAACTTTGCTAGACTGGGATCTACTACTCTATTTATTATCATTTGTTTTTTTCTTCTTAGCTCTATCTTTGACAAGTTTCTCACCTTAATTTTTTGAGGCATGCGATGTGATTTTGCTATCAATTACGCATCTATTGAGCAAGCTTCTTGAATATGCTTCAACAAAATTTAAACCTCTATGATATAAATAACATCCTTCCAAATGACAGGGGATGAAGAATAAAATAACAATACCAATTCCTCATCATCATACTCACATCTAGATCTTCAAAATCAGTCAATATATTCTTAAAAATATCCATGTGAGTCTAAATAGATGTGCTTTCAAGCACTATATGGGAATATAGCTATTGTTCAACCTTAGTTGGTCAAACCCTTCTCTCATAATACCTTGCAATATCTTATTTGAAATTACACCTAAATCTACACCTTCCTCTTTTTTGAGGGTTAATTGCAATTTACCCCATGTGTTTTAAAAAAATAGTCAATTTACCTCCCTATGAAAAATAAATATTCAAAATATCTCCCTGTATTTTAAAAAATCGTGCTCTCCGTCTCCTTCTTCCCATTTGATACCTATTTAACATAATTTTAATATAAAAAGACTAGTTTACCCTTAATCATTTAATATATTTTCAATTCAATTTAAATAACTTTTTATTATCATTTTTTTCTTCTCTTTCATTCCTTTCTTTTCTTTTTATTTTTCATTTATCTCTTCTTCCATTATTTCATATATTTCTCACTTTATACACGTATAAATTTATCAATATTTCTCAATTCTCATTATTTCATATATTCTTATTTAATACACATATATAAATTTATTTACAAAATGTAAATCACTTTTATTTTTATCTTATCAATTATATTAATCTTTCTTTCTATTACTTCATTCTAAATTAAATAAAATTTAAGTTTCATAAAAATATATAGCATATTTTTTATTTATACTTAAATACATATATAAATTTATATATAAAATTTAAATAATTTTTATTTATATATTTTTTCTTTCTAATTTTTCATTACAAATTAATCATTATATATTTATTAAAAATATATAATATATTTATGTACATATATATTT
>JACGDI010000656.1:744341-755168 GCA_014898725.1 Jacaranda copaia | reverse complement strand
AGTAAAAATTGTCACTAATAATATATGTTAAATGATTAATGACAACTACTTTTGTCTTATCACTAATAATAATTTTTAAGTGACAATAATATTTATCTTGTTACAATATGATTCAATAGTGACAAAAAATGATGTTTTAAGTTGTTACCATTAACAATTAGTGACATCTCACAAATTATAGTGACAATTTTTATTATCATTAGGTTGTCACCATGGGTATATCAGTAATTGTCCGTAGTGGTGATTTAAACACTATTCTTATCACTATTTAGTTTGTAGAAATTATTAAAGTGACAAAAGATGTAGAAATTATTAAAGTGACAAAACTAAATCTTTTGTCACTTAATATGCATAATTAGTGACAACTTTTATATTGTCACTTATTCTTTTGTCACTAATTTATTTTTTTTCTTGTGGTGATTGAAGATTTTTTATTTATTTTTTAGTGATTATTAATTCATTAAAATTATTATTGGTTGTTCAAAATTAATTCATAATTATTGTAGTTATTGATGATAGATATTTGTGATGTAACAATAATGTAATTAACTCATTTTTAAGAAGAAAAAAAAAGAGCATCATTAGTACAGATCAAATTCTAGAGGGAGCTAAATTGTTGGTGTTACTGTTAAATTTCATCATTACTTCGAGAAGTTTATTCTACATTTTGTTTGGTTGCATTATAGTCATTCATTATATAGGTGTTCTATATTGAGAAATAATAAGAAATTATCAATTGAGATTATTACAACCTCTGTTAAATTGGTCTCATTATGAAAATTGGTTTCACAAATATGTTAGATAAGGCAGAAATAAGATATCCTCATTTTCTGCGAAAAATTTATGTGTTTGAAATGTTATTAATTGTAAAATTTAATCATTTAAATTGACAGATTAATTTGTTATATAAAAGTAAATATATATAGATGGATGGATGGATGGATGGATGGATGGATGGATGGAGTTAACTTCTTCAAACACGACAGAAATTATTTCCTATTAGAATATAGGTTTTCCAATTCATGCTATAGCTTTTGAAATAGATTTGTATTTAAAGAAATAGATTCAGAGAAATAAGAAAAATGAACACAGATCTATTTTTACTGTTAATAAATTAGGAAAGCATTTTTAAAAGATGGAACTAAACATTCTTGAAATACATTATATGTATAAAAAATCTATTAAAATATTTTTCAATTTAAATTACTATTATACTCATTTCTCACTGAAAAAACCCCATAACTAATTTTGGTTAAATTATCCTTAACTCATTAAATTAGGAAGTTTAATGAATTAGCTTTTTAAGAAAAAAAAAATTTTAATTGTTTAAATTGATTTGTATCAATGATGGTTTTAATTTAATAAATTAATTTTTTTGAAGAAATATATTTCTTGAATTTTTAAATGCATAAAGAACTTAGTACAGGCAATTTAAAATTTTAAAATCAAGTGAAATAAATAAAAAGATTGATTTTTATTTAAAAGTCATAAAGTAGTTTCATAAAATTTACTACAAATAACTTAAAATACTTACAAAATTGAAAATTTAAAATTAAATATAATAAATTTCATAATGTTAGAAATTAAAGTTAATTTCATTTAACAATAGGGTTAATAGTTAGGCCTTTCAAATAAAAAAATTGTGAATTACATTTTGATGTTGAAAAATAATTTTATGAATACTATAGATAAAAAAAAATGAAGAATTATTTGAAGTAATTTTCGCAATACCTTTTTGGGGGTGGAAAACAAAAAGGACCCGTTTTAGTTGACTTGTAGAGTTTTGTGTTATATTCGTTGCATGCAACCCATATTTTTTATACAACTGGCGCACGGTTGTAATTAAACTTCACGAGTAGAATTATAAATTATAATTATGATGTTTTCATAGCAAAGAAAGTTAACTTTGACAACTTTAAGCTCTCAATATATGATCATCATTAATATTTTAATGATTTCATGTTTGAACTATGATTATTAGACTAAGGTAGAGGACGATACCATACCACAGCACACCGCTACACCCTTAGTTTTGTTACTAAGCTAGCCTTTTTTATAGGATTTTATTGACCTATAATTTACAATATCGTTTCATTATAAAAAATAAATAAACATCCATTTCAAAATACCTATAATTATTTATAATATCCTTTCAATGTAAAAAAATTAAATATCCTTTAAAAAATTGCTATAAAATTAGCTTCACAACTATCAATACAAATTATTTTTAAATAATGAGAACAAAAATTTTTAGCTATGTGATGAGGGTAAAACTTGTGTGTAACCAAACTAGGCTGGAAATTGGGTGGATCAACATGCCTGTCGAATAAATGAGCTTCAATTAAATATACTCGGGCTGAGCCCTACGATCACCAGCAAACATTAGGCCAGGCGAGGTGCCCTCAGCTATGACACTCCGATAATCAAGTCAGTATTAGATCGACCAAAAAATTGAATAGCAAAGTGAGGGATTTTAGTATAGAATGGCATACTTTGTGAGAGGCTAGCAATGGGATATTTATAACTTTCTTCAGGTGGATAATATGTTTAAGATGCTTTTGGCATTTAGAAAGGGCTCTTGTCCTTATACTGGGGGCATTAGGTTTTCTCTCATTTGTGTACTATTCTAAGTGACTTCACCTTCAGCTTTCAAGAACAGAATAATACATACAAGGCGCACCTCCTGTTTGGTGTTGTAGGATAGGCAATATTAGGGCAGCATACGCCATTAATACAGAGACATTCCGCCTGTTAGGGCAGTTAATGCAGCAGGAAAGGGATTTTACAATGAGTTGACCTACCTGGTCGACTAAAGGAATGACCTCAGAGTTAGCTTTGGCTATGTTAGATGACCGATGATTCCCCACTCCAAACTCTCATTGGGACTGTTGAGCATTTCGAGTTCAACCCATGGCCTGGTCGACTGGTGTCAACGCTACTCAGAGTGAGAGGTCAAGCATATGATTGGGCTTCAAGCATGAAGTGGGCTTGGCGGTATACTTCACATAAAATTCCTAGGTCAATAGCTATTGGGTTAAACCTATTGGGTTATCCCATATCACTATAAATCTATAACTTTATTCATTAAATAGACAAAAATTTAGTTATAATTCCTTATAGAAAAATAAATATATATAAAAATAAAAATAATCATAGACTATAAATTGATCATAGTGAGAATTAATTATGGAAGAATTTATTTTGAATTCATTTAGTTAATTTAATTTCATAATTAAAACTATAAATCCATAATATTAATTATGGATAATTGTAACTGATATGATTATTATTTTTTTTAGCGTCACCTGCAGTAATGCTTGTAATGCACTTCTCTAAGGGTTCCTTATGTTTGTGCCTCAATTTATTTTTATGAAAAATTCTTGCTTTGTTTTTATCTTTTATAAAATAAAGAAAAACCTATCCGAGCACGTACTTAATTTTCTAGGGATTTCTTCTGGAGAGGGGGCCTAAAAATTAACACGTGTTGCCATATCATTAACCTAAAACATGAATGTACTGTTGTGATCCCAAAGCCAAAAGTAATTGGTATTTTCCACGCATTATATAGATCTTTCAATATTACAATATGCTTGTAGGAAATAGTATGCACAAGTCTGACAAAAGCGTTAAACATGGATGGGGTATTCCAATGGATAAAATGGAATAATATGTATTTCTATATCCCCGACAACCGGCTTTCTTTAGATTTTGGATGTCCCATTTAATATGCATCTCATCCCAAAGGCAATGACAATGTATCGGTTCTCTAACCAATACTCCACACTACTTAATAGTCTCCACCGTTTAGTGATTGTAAATAATTAAATTATGTATAATAATGTTATAATATTATATATATATATATATAGATAGATAGATTTATTACTCTAATATTTTTTGGATATTGGCATGAAACTTTCCATTGCGCTGTAAATTTGAATCGTACAAAGTGAAATAAAAAAGTTTTTGACTTGAATCGTACTAATTAAAATAGGTTTAACATTGAACAGAGGTGAAACTATAATTTTTTTATTCCGTAATTCACAAATAGTTTGTGAACTTTAATTTAATTGTAAGTACATTTTATGTATATCATAATATAAAATAATATTTTAATAACATATAATTTCATATAGAGATGCCCTCTACTATTTTGGGATCATGATCGACATTAATTTAATAAGATTGATAGTCACGATTTAAAGTTTGCATATTTAATTTTAATTCCATTTTAGCATCTTGTAATTCAATAATCACATGTTTAACTCGATAAACCCAATTCTAAATATTCATGTGTATTTGCTTCTAGCTTGACCCTCAAAATCTACAATTGCTAATATGCAATTCTATCCATCATTCATTAATTGCATCTTGACATGTATTTTTTTGTTATATATTTGTCGTGATTTTTCAATTTGAATTATTAATTATTGTTGCACGATTGTTCCATACAGCTTAGGAAGCGCCACAAGCTTACTTCATTTTTAAAGCTTAAAGCGAGCATGACACTGTCTGCCAGAAGAAGACAAAGCTGCCTGTGTGCATATATAAATATGGACCATAATCTATGTTCAAATGAAGACAAACCTGCTAGGATTTATGTAATTTGCAATGTGCAATGTACAATGTATGTGGCAACATCCCTCTCTAAGTATAATATCTTAAGTTATTTCTCTCTCCACATATAATTGTAGCAGCAAGGCACATTCAAACACACACATGCACGCACAGTACCCTTTATTCCCCAACCTTCCTAGGAATTCCTAAAACAGAAAAGATTTTTAAAAAGATTATCTAATAAATCGAAAAGCCTTGGACAAATGAGGTCCTCTTAATTTGTTGGCATTTGATGGTGACTTTAAAGTTTTATTTCGTGTAGCATACTCCCCTAAAATTTTAGGGACATCAAAATAAAAATTCAATAAAAAAGTTCAACATCATTAAATCCACTTAAAATGCATTCCTTAAGCTCAAGTCCATTAAAACTTCAATTAATATAAATATCAATTATACAGCTAAAAAAGGAATGATCGAAGCACTTATTCTTCTAACTCAAGTACTACCTTTATGTGAGTGTATTTCGCAAACGGTAGTTTACTATTCAACAATTTACCAAAAAAAGATCTATGCAACATCATAATGCTATGCAAATGCTTGGTTAAATGTTTTAAATACTTTTGCCCGCAAAATCATTTAAAAAATGCTCAAATTATTTTCATTCTATTATTTTAGTTAGGAAAGAACGTGATAAAAATTTATTCCTACCCTCAAATATTCATAATTATCCAAAACCATATCAGTAATGGGCCTCATATTCACAATCTAATAAAATACGAGCGATTTTACCAACCATCTAATTACCCCTCACTTTTTGATCCAATCCACGAGTATCCAGGGGTATGTAACCCATGAACGATCATATATAAAATTTTATTTTAAATTTTTCATTAGTTCTCGCAAATACTTAGAGGTTGTAGAACATTTATCTTATGAAAACAACAATGTATTAGTGCTATCTAAACTTTTGTAGTTCAAAATTTTTTTGACATATAATAATTTAAATTTGAACTTTAAAATGTAATGTAACTTCATTTGG
Source organism: Jacaranda copaia (assembly GCA_014898725.1). Taxonomy (NCBI): domain Eukaryota; kingdom Viridiplantae; phylum Streptophyta; class Magnoliopsida; order Lamiales; family Bignoniaceae; genus Jacaranda; species Jacaranda copaia. The sequence goes on along the minus strand of JACGDI010000656.1, from coordinate 749,572 downwards.
GTGGATGTTCAAATACTTAAACTGTAGTTTTCGAATGACAAAGTTATTGATACCCTTAAAATACTTGTTCAATATAATATTTGATATTTGTAGTCTCTTGTTTAGTTGATAATTGCATATAGAACATTATGTAAATTAAAAAATACATGTTAACTTGCCTTCAAATACAAAGAAAAGAAATAGAATTTATTATGGGTATGCATAGGTTATTCATTATCCATGAGTATAGGTAATTGGACCTGTTTCGTGTCTAACATGGTATGAGTAGTTTTACCCATAAATAAAATTTACATAATTCATTATTGCCTATTCTTGAATTAGTCATGAGTACTTATTTATCATGCTTAATTGGAAAAAAACTATATATACAGAAATCATTATTTATTTGACAGTTGTAAACAAAAAGAGAAGAGATATTGATAGATCTTGGACTTTATCTCTTAGGAAAAACATATATTTATTAATTATTTTCACCTTTTAATGTGTCAAAGAATATCTACATACATGTATGCTGTAAATATACTTGCATTATTGCCAAAACAAATTTTAAAATATTATTTAAAATTAATTTATTTATGATTAAAAATATAAAAGTGATGGGTTGGCATAACAACTTTCATTGGCCGTACACCTAATTATAAAAAAGATGGAATTAAGTTAAAAATACTGTATACTTTTGGCCTGGTCCTTTGATATTTACATTGATCTCTGTCTTTGGTAAAAATTAATAGAAGTGCACCCCACCCCCCCGGCCGAGGGGGCGGGGGTTTGCCGTATAATGCAACCGCACTACCATTGGCCGTAGCTCTGTTTTATAGATTTTATATATTTCACTGGTTACGATCCTTTGCTTTGGGAGCACCGAAGAAGCAACTGTATGGAAAAGCAGACACCACTTACTTTTCCCCTCCATAAAGTTTCCCAACGGGTAACGACTTTACCTGTCGACCTAATCATGTGCTTCTTAGTGCATTATCATTACATAACCGTGTTTTTCAATTGGGGCCAGTTTGACCCAATTATACACAAAATTTAGCAAATAAATATTATTGTCAAAATTTTAAATTATAGTATTAAAGTTGTTACTAAAAAAGTTTATATTAATTGATAATAATTATCATGAATTTTTTATATGCCAAATCAAGATTTTTTAAGGCATAAAGATAAATATCTAATAAGTAGTCAATTAATTAAATAAGAAGGGTCACTATAAGTCCTCCGATAAAGCCTACTCAAAATAGGCCTCCCCAATCTATGTTCAGAAATCCACCAATAACTTAATTGGTATAAAAATTAACTCCTAAACTAGAAAGACATCTAAATAATCTTTAATTTAAGTTCTAATTTTGTACGAGCACATTTTTTGAATAGGAATCCAACATTCTAATTGATTTCTAAAAATGACCTCAAATCCATTTTCACACAACATCAATTTCAAATAATAATATTTTTACAAAAAATTAATTTGATCAAAATTATCACTATTGATAATTAGTAAAAAATGTGTACAATTAATTAGTCATAGGGCTAATGTGCTAATTTTTGTTATCATTATACTATTTATACATATATCTTTAACTTTCAGCAATATACTATACACAATTTGTGTCACCATTAAAATTGTAAAAATTTACTATTACAATAAAAAATGAAAAAAAATCTTATTACTTGAAAGATATTATTAGTACAATTTTAACAACATTATATCACATCTTGACACTTATATCCCCCCCCCTTCTCCCCCAACAAATTTGATATTTAGTGACATCAAATTAATGATATTTCATAAAGTAATAATAATAATACAAAAAATTAATTTAGTGATAGTTATAAAAGAATATCACTATAATATAATATTCAGTGGCATTTAATTATGAATGACAAATAATATAGAAATATTTAATTAAAAATGTTGAGATATGTGTATTGTAAAGATATTTAACTAGTGACACTAATATTTAGTTATGGTATTGTTTTATTTTCTAAAAATAAAAAGTATCATAAAGTATTTAGTGATATCAACTTATTGACATTTTCTAGTATAATAACACACAAAAATAATATGGTATTAGTTTTAGAAGAACGTCACTATAAGAAAATATTTAGTAACATTTCATTATAAAATGACATAAAAGATAGTTGAATTTGATAAAAAATGCTAACATAAATGTATTTTAAAGGCGTTTAGCTAAGGCAATAATGTTTCTTAAAAAATGCCACTCATATTAATATATGGTGTCATTTAGAACACTATCCACGAAATATTTAATGAGACTAATTTAATGAAATTTTATAACGTAGTAAACCATAAGAGTGATATAGTGATGCTTATTGAAAAATACCACTATGTTACAATATTTAGTGGTGCTTGACTAATAAATGATAAATAAATATGCTAATATTTTATTGAAAATGCCAACATGAATGTATTTCAAAGGCATTTAACTAGTGGCAATAATTTTTCTTAAAAAATTTTACTAGCATTTATCTATGGTACATTCGAAAAAAATGCCATAAATTATTTAGTGGTACTAACTTAATGGCATTTGATATTGTAGTGATACAAAGTAATATAGTGATAGTGGTGAAAAAATATCACTATAACATAATACTTAGTATCCATTGATTAATAAATATTATAAAAAATAAAAAAATATTATAATTATATGTCAAAAGCATTTAACTAATGTCATACTTTTTTGTTTTTGAAAAAAAAATGCTGCTCAGAATTTAATCTTGGTCCAATCTAAAAGTTTATCACAAAAGTAAAAAAAGTACAAATAGGTATATCAATAATGATAAAATTTACAAATTCATATATATATATATATATATATATATCTTATTATTAATGTGTTAATTAACTATTTTATTATCTTAAAAAAGTATAAAAATTTAAGTCTTTGTTGGTTTTTTTTCTCCTCACCTAAATATCATGTCTTGTCTCTCTTTATTTTTTGAATATTTTATAACTCTAATTAATCTCTTACGCTTTTTCAAATCCTATTTCAGATAATAAATTCAAACACATGCATATATGTGAAAAAATGAGTACTAAACCTACATGTGAAAAAAAGAACCCAACCCCTTTTTTCCGAAAGTGTGACTAACTGATGCATTTTGCAATCGGGGGCGTATTTTGACATGTCCATTATCTATTTTATCCTTATTATCGGATATCTAAAAGCTGTACAATTTATGTTTTTCTATTTTTATCCTTTTTCTTCTCTTATATACTTGTTTAAATTATACAAAGTATCAAACTATTAATTTTATATATTTTAACTTTTAATTCTTAACTTTAATTTCATATACATTATATTCTTATTTCTCTTTCTTTCTCTTATTTCAGTGTATTCTATAACTAATCGAATATTGAATAATTAAGTTTTTCTTGGTTAGCCTGGATTTATTAGTTGAATTAATTTTCATATTTTGTTGCATTTGTTAAATTTTGTTACTAAAATAATTTAATATAATAAAATAATAAATAAAAAAAACTAGAGAATACAAATCATATTTTCATTTTTCAATTAAATGTTTTAAAAACTAAAAGCACACTTGTATTTTTTTATTTATTAATTTTTAATTTGATAACTAAAATATAAAAAATAATATAATAATTAAATTGTAACGCCCCGATCAAGAAGTACCTGCTTCTAACAGAGGTGCTACTCACTCTACACCACCAATCTTATGAATAACAAAAAATACAATTCTTGAAATTCCAAAGTAATTAATTTCTACAACATCCATTGGATGTTCAATTCCAAACCGAAAAATTCCGAATGGCACTTAGCACTTCTATCACCCTCCTTACCTTATGTGTTGCCAAGGTTAGCCTACCTACATTGCTTAATCCTATCTAGGGTAAAGAACGAAACAATTAATAAAATAATATAAGTTCGAGTGACTTAGTGAAATAGTTTAGCAAGGATAATAAAGTGACAATTTCACATATAGTATTTAAGAGACAAGTAGATGCATAAATATTTTCAAAAGTTGTAAGAGAAGGTTTTAGTTAAAATTTAGGGGTAATCCATCCCACCACTATTCCATACCAATGAAAAGACTTCACAAAATTTAATATATCTCACAAATGATTTAAGGCGTCGATATTAAATTGATGATTTAATCATTTCAGATAAAAGCTATGGGCAATTCTCCTACCTTGTCTCTCCACTTTTGAAGACATAGAAATCCTTATTCCTTCGGTCTAAGTTATTGTCTTGGATAATGACAACCAAAGACATGGCTAGCTACATGCCTCATCCTCCCATGGCCAGCTAACTATGGAGTTGGATGTATTTAAAGGGGTATTAGCTGAGGGCTAGTCATTGTCGGTCCATTTCGCCCGGTCCACCTACTGGCAATCTCAAGTCCCATCCCCAAGGGTATTAATTAAAATCATAAATATCACATGATGTGTTCAACAGCATTTCATATAACATATCAAGTCGCCATATTAATATACAAATCAATTTAGTTCAGGTTGATTTTTAGAAGGAAATGGTGATAAAACATATATTTCGAAATCATTTTCAACTTCTTCAACACAATTGCCAATCTAAGATAAAACGATATCAATCAAAATCAATAGAAATGCTTAGAGTAAATGGGGCAATGTAGAGTACTATTTTCAACACACAGATTAGAAAAAACAAATGACCAGGATATAATAAGAAGTTTGTATGTTCTTTCCCCAGCAAAGAAATCTCATACTATTAAGTATAAACTTATCTGATAAAGGTAGAGAAATTCCTAATCATGGTCGCTCAAGTCTTGTCTTCCTAGTCAACCTAAAAACTGTCATAAGATAACTCGGGTTATCATTTCATCAATATTCTAAATCTTAACTATAAATATAATGAATGTCATTATCAAACTTAAGTGTATTTCAACATAGTCCTAATTATTCTTAGATATTTAAACAGTTTATGACCTTACTTCCCAATTGATATAAAGTTCAAGGTAGATAACCTTAACCTAACATTGATTACAAATTTTAAATCATAAGTCTTAATACACTTAAATTGTCTTATCCAGTACCTCAATTACCTAAATTGTTCAGTCATAATTTCCTCAAGTTCTAGAGGATGCTAGAACATTTATAGTCATCCATTATTGTTCTTAATTTGATAAGTCAGATAGCACCGAGGAATCTAGGTTCTATTACCTCACGGCATGACTGCATCAGAAATTCTTAGTTACACTATTTTTCTCCTATAACT
>JACGDI010000656.1:729977-744241 GCA_014898725.1 Jacaranda copaia | reverse complement strand
GCTCCAAAAAAAGCAGCAAATGATAAGGGCAAAAGAAAGGTTGTAGTAGCTAATCACTTATCAAGCTATGATTTGTTTGGTAAGCATGGCGATGGTGTTCTGTTTCAACTACCCAAGCTGCTATAGTTTTAATTCAGGATGAAGCCCTCCATGACCATCCACAACTCACACTCTATCATGTCATCAAAGTTTATTGAGACTCTACACTCAAAGTGATGGTGACTAGGCTCTTTACGTCTGAGTAGAAGAAGTTCATGGACATGAGCAAATTTGGTGTGCTCAAGGCTCTAGTATGCTTTAGCAATATGAAAAGTGTATGGTCGATTCATGTTTCTCATCGAATCCTATCTATTACTGGTCGGTCATACTTTACTAATGAGAAATTTTTCCTTTCAGGTGAGCTAACTGGGCTACCACTTTTACTGAAGGTCGGAGTTAGCTCTAGCAAACTGAGCGCTATTGGAGGATAGAGGGAAAATGGAGACCATAAAGGTGCAACTCGAGTTATCCCAAACCAGGGTCAACCAACTAACGAAGGAGATGGCAGACCTCTTCAAGCAACTTGTGACAAAAAATGAGGTTGAAAGCAGTGTTTAATAGATTAGGTGTGTTTAAGCTAATTCGACCTAGCTGGTTGCATGATCCAACTAAAAAATAGCTTTAGGCTGAGATCTGCATTCACAAGCAAACATCAAACTAGCCAAGGTGCCCTCGACTAAGGCTCTCTAACATTCAAGTCAATATTAGTCGAGTAGATAAATGAAGCAGCAAAGTCAGGGCTTATAGTGAAGAATGGCATACCTTAAGAGTGGTTGGCAATACTGTATTTATAGATTTCTCCAAGTGGATGATATGTTTAAGATGCTCTAATATGTGTAGAGGGCTCTTGTCCTTGTATAGGGAGCTTTAGGTCATCTTCCATACCTATATTATTCCATGTGATACTACCTCTTGATTTTTGAGATAGAATAGTATACTGGTGGTGTGCCTCTTGACAGAAATAAAGGCATAAGTGCCACTCGGGCAGCATGTGCGATTAATGCCGAGGCATACTATTTGTCAGAGCATTAAATATCACAGAGATACGATTCGATGTCGGGACAACCTTGCTGATCGATAATGGGTCAACCATAGAAATGGTTGCAAAGAGTTGGCAACCTTTGCGGGTGCGGCACTCGAGACCTCTTGTTGGATATGGTTGTGCACACGCCATTTGACCTAGGGTTTATGTTCAAGTGGCGTAGTCCTGCTTGCTACATAGGCGACAAGGTAATGATCGATAGCCCAACTGGGCCCTAATGTAAGGTAGGCCTAGAAGTGGATTATGGGGTTGATAGCTATTGGGCTAAGCTTGCTAGGCCATCCTATATCATACTATATATCAATATATTGATAACCTAAATAAATTTTTGGCATTTCTAAATTAACTTTTGAAAATATTATTGCAATTTTAAGAAAAAAGGAAAGAAATCTTAGCACCCAATGTATAATAATTGCAATTTTTAATGTTATTTACAATTTAACATCTTTCCACTATTTTTTTCCTTTTGGTTTTCGATAGTGAATTTTACACTGTCCACAATGAAAATAGAGGAAGTTGTTAACTCCTTTGTGGATTAAATTGCCTGTTACATTTGCATGCAAACTACTAAGATTTAGTTAGAGTTAATTTCTTCATCAGCATTCAATCATCAATGAAGAAATTTAATAATAGCATTTGTCAGACAAAAATTGGCAAAATTGAGATTTTATTTTACACTAAGATTTTTTCTTTTTCTTCTTCTTTTTTTTCTTTTTTTTTTGGGATTTTGGGGTATAGATATCTCAAAAAATACTAAGGTTTCTATTTATTTTTCTCATAAATATGTGAATAATTTTAATGTTTTTGTTTTAAATAACTTTCAAGACAATGCTCACATATCATAATACACAGGATAAATGAAGTGTTTGACTTATAGTCACCAGTTTAATTTCTTTACTTCTCTTCTTTAAATTACTACATGTCCTGAGAACATTAAAGTGTTTGACTTGTTTGTTTTGTGTATCCAAAAAGTCTCAAAAACTAGAAATTGAGTTGATTTTTAGCGTTAACGTCTATTTGATTCCATCGATCTTGTTAAAACATGTAGAAGATATTATTTTATGTCAACTAATTATGGAGCCTATAGACAATCATATAACAATATAAAAAGGAGCAGTGTTTAGTTGAAAGCATTAGTTAATTATACGTAATTATTTTAATTAATAATACTATCTCAAAATAAAATAACTAAATAAAATAAAATCATCTCAATTCTCAAGCCCAACAACTTGAAGCATTGAGATAAATCAGAAAACTTCATTTCAACCTCAAGGAGATGATGACATGATGAAACGCGGCATGTCGTGATTTGCCAATCCATATTAATCCAAGCACTCATTTGACTTTTTATCATGGCATAGTGGTATATATATACACATATATACACACATAAATAAATATACACACTACAAAAATAAGGAGGATTAATTACCATTAGTGTAATTGGCTTTTAGTATGTCCTTATCATTAATTAGTGTAGCTTAAAAGGCAAATACACAATCTTGTCATGTTGCGTGGCGGCACATGCAAAGTAGGTATTAGTCATGTGGCAGCTGCACGTGTGGTGACGTGTGTGTGCATTCTTGAAGCTTGAGATGCTGTACTAGAAGTCTTTTGCTTTGACTAAGTATATCAATTTGTGCGGGTTGGGCGGGTTTGAATTGGGTTAAGGTAGGGGTATAACAAAAAAATACTAAACTCAAATACAACCCAACTCGATGTTAAACCCAAAAGGCTCAACCCTAACTTAACCCACAAAATTTCATGTCAGGTTCGGATTGGCTTGATTTTTAGTCCAACCCAACCTAACATAACATGATCTATTTACTTTATTTTTCATACGTATAAATTCCAACGTCGTAATTGAGTAGAAATTTGATCTACAATAAAATCTAAAATTTTGAATAATAATTAAGGGGATACATGACAGACAGCAATAGTGCAACGAGGGCGCATGGTGGCAGAAGTGGCTAGGGTTTTTGTTTTTTTGGAGTAGGAGGTGAGGAGGGTTATGTTTAGTGATTACCCATTGCACAGCGGCAGAGGAGGCTAGGGTTTCTTTGTTTTTTTGGAGCAAAAGGTAAGGAGAGTTATGTTTGGTGGTTTGGTTAATTGTCTTTGAATTGAAAGAATGAAAGTGTTATTACTTATTTGTTAATAATGTTGTTGTAATTTGTAAATTTGTAAATTGTAATTGAATTTTAATAATTTATATTTTTGATATATATTATTTATATTTTATTTTAATTAGTTAAATTTTTAGGTGGGTCGGGTTGGATTGAGTTGGGTCAAGTTTATTAGGTTATTTGGTCACCCATTTATTTTTTGCTGGTTATACAGGTTGACCCGAAAATAACCCAACCTTTTTTTTTTCTCAGGCCGTTTTTGGGCTTGACCTAATTTGACCCAAACCCAAAAACCCCAAACCCAAACCTAATTTTTTTTAGGTGGGTTATTGTGGGGACATCAGATTGGGTTTGATTTTGACACCCATACTTTGACACTTGGTGCAAAGGTCGTGTCGAGTGACACATGCGGCTTTGCTATTAGCCGATTTTATATCAGTAGGCTGCGCATGCCTTATGCTTCTTCAAAATCAAAAATTCCGAAAAGCACTTGTATATATTAGGAAAAATGGTAACAATAGTATAATGATAATATTTAAATTTGATTTAAGGAGATTTTTGTTTTATCGAAAATGCAATGGTTATTTTATTTTTTTCTCTATTAATGATAAAAAGAGCAATTTGTAAACTATTCCAATGCTCACTATTCCTTAATATGACATAAAATTTGATATTAGCAATTTGTCACAATTAAATTTTTATTGCTCGTGTGGTACATCCTAACTATTTTTTTAATGAACTTTTGTGTATAGGTAATATCTCTTTTATGAGGTCTTTTAATCAAGTGATGCTAACAAAGCAAGGATAGCACTTGTTGACTTAACCAAATATGCTATTCTCTAGAATTTTTAAGGCCAAATATTTCCTTAATTGTGAAGTGATTCATGTTCAATTGGGGTACGAATTACTCATTTTTATGAAAGTGCATTTGGGAATCTTTGGCCTTTTTGCATGAAGGTTTATGATGGAGAATTGAAAACGATCATATAACTTAAATTTGGATGGACAAATGGATCCCTCAAGAAGTTTCCTTCCAGATTTTTTCTCTCCCCCCCTTTTCTTCCACATGATGCTCATGTTTTTGAATTTATTGATGCAAATTTTGGACAATGGAATCAACCTCTGGTTGAGCACATTTTTACGTAGCCAGACTCTCAAGTAATTCTATCCATTCTCTTGTGTAATAGCAATAATGTGGGTTGGCTAATTTGACATTATTGAAGGACAAGGATGTCCACGGTTTGTTTAACCTACTATCTTGCATTATCGGTTAAAGATAGGGTAATAGAATCAATGTTTAGATCCTCTAGTTGGACAGTTGGTGAAGATAATCAGTTTATTTGGTCACATAATATTCTTCCTAAAGTTAAACACTTTGCTTGGTGTGCTAGAAGAAATTTCCTACCAAAAAATTGTTCCCTAATTAATAGGAGAATATCATCTAATCTTTTATGTGACCTATGCAAGGATATGATTGAAGATGTGATTTTGTGTGATAGGTGTGGGCATTATCTAATCTTTCGAGTACTTTATTGCATCATCCGCTTTGCACTACATACACATAGTTTCAGCACGTTTTTGAGTGTCTTTAGACCAATGAGTTTGATTCCTTTCTTGCATGCTATTGGAGTATTTGGTATCATAGAAATCATTTTTAGTTTGGCAAAGAAAGGTGGACACCTTTGGAAATAGTTTAATTTGTTTTTTCTTTTTTGTACGTATTTTAGCAGTCTGTCTTGTCTCCTACTATTCTCCAACCAAATAATAGTGTGGTTACTTGGTTAGCTCTGCTTGATGGTGTATTAAAGCTCAATTTTGACACAGCAGTGTTCACAAAGCATCATTTAATTGGTATTGGAGTTGTGGTTTGAGATAATAGAAGCAGGTGCGTGGCATCGATTTCCAAGCTTATTCACTTAACTTTGTAACCAGAGGCTATGGAAGCATTACAGCAAAGGCAGCTAGTGAGTCATCTCAGATTATGCTTGGTTAACAATGCAAATTGAAGGGGATTATGCTATGGTGACCAATGCTTCATGAGATTAATCAGATAATTTATCAAAAATTGGTCCTATCATCTCCAATGCCAAACAAATTCTTAGTTGTCCCCGATTAATATCTTTCATACATTCTAGACAAGCTGTTAATGTTTGTGCTCATTATCTTGCAAGAAATGCATTAGCATTGAATTTAAATAAGATCTTTCACAATGATGTAATTTGTATGGTTGTTGTCTTGAATTCTTATTAATAATAACTACTGCATTTTGATAAAAAAAATTCTAATTTAGTTTAATTTAACAAATGGCAAGTAATTTGTAGGATATTAGATTAAATTTCCAAATATATAATTTAAATTGTGTGGTGAGTCGCCATTATTTGATATATCATAATTATGTTCGTCATATAATTCATTAGTTATGTTACGCAAAATCTAAGTATATGGATTAGGAATGATCAAGAATCTCTATATGGATGAGTTTAAGGGCATTGAGGCATTAAATATGTTCTATTCATTGAAATTTGATTTGGCTATTTTCTTTAACCTTTTTGATGATAGCCACTTTTGTTGCCTTAATTATTTGCTAAAATTTATCTTAATTAAGTTGCAACTAACTTCACTTATTTAAAGAGATTATTCAAGATTCTAAGGTGATAATCATATCTTCATAAATAGGAAAGTAGACTAGGATGTTGCATTCTTAAGTAAAAAAAACATAGAATGAACACTTTCATTGGAATTATCTTTCCTTATTTGCATTAATGAGTAGCTTCCATTCTAAATTTTATAGCTGTTTGAAAAGCATTTATAAATAAGATAAAGTGCATCATTTAAATTAATCTTACAATACAAGATAAAATCTTTATTAAGTACTCTTATACATGTTTAAAGCTTAAGGCATTTTAATTGTTTGCTTTCTATTGTTGTATTAAAGGACCTTGTGGTGAAGAAGGTGTGAAGAAGGTCAAAAGGTGCCAGCCTTCAATGGACCTTGAGGAGAAAAGGATAGGGATGTGTTTGTGTCTCAAAGGACATAGTGGCAAAAAGGAACGAGAGGTGTACCTACTCTCAACAGATCCCATGAAGAGAAAAATTTGAGTGCTTTGTCACTCAAAGAACCTCTAGATAAAGAAACTAATAGATTAGTACTATTGGAACTTTCTGTGTTGTTCTAAGTTCGGATCTGGAATAAGAGTATAAAATTTCCATATAAAGTAGCAACAATGCATGTATCACTCCACAAAAGTTGTGGAAGTGAGATTGACAAAAATCCCCTAAGCTTGTTGAAAAAGCAATTGATTTTGTTGCGTTTTGAAATTTGCTTCGTCTTGTCTGAGATTCTAGTTTTGCTCTCTATTGAGAGCTATTTTTCGCCCTTCTAGGGTGTTTCTATCCTTTCTTTATTTCTAGAAACTAATATGCTTAGCTTGTACAAATATATTTACATCATATTTATTGGGTTGGTTGTAAATCCTAAGTGAGAGCTTAGGTAGTGAATATAGGCATAGCCAAACTACTATAAATATCAGTGTATATTTGCTTATGCTTTACAATTTCACATCTTAAATATTCTAAATGGTAGCATAACTGATTTTACAAGTTTTAGTGAGTACCTTAAATACTTTTTGTACAAGACTTAAAATTTTAATAAAAGGACAAAAAGATTTTAAATGATAAAACTTGTGTTGCTTAAATTTTTAAAAGAGCCTAATTCAATACTCACTTATGTATATAATCATTCTCAATTGGCATCGAAGCCATGTGCATTATACTATGGTGTAACTACCTGAGTTAAAGATCTTTATGACTAGTAACACTTTTGATGTCCTTGTAGCAAGGAAATATCATAACTGGCCTCTATTAATCAGTGGAACAAATTATGCTATGTAGAAAAATCAAATGCAAGAATATATCATTATTTTGCATTTTGATTTAGGGGACATGGTTAGTGAAGGGTTAACAATCCAATGAAACTCATCAATAGACAAATGGTTTTAAAAGATCAATGAGAGTTGACCAATGATGACAAGATGGCCATCTTGAGGAATATGGATGCCAAAAATATTTGATTTTATGTATCACAAAAGAGGAGTATAACCAAGTTAGTATATGCACTATACCAAAGCAAATGTGGGAAATATTGCAAGTGATCCACGAAGGTAAAAATCAAGTTTGATAGGAACGAATAGCTCTTCTCATTAATAAATATGAGATGTTTCAGATAAAACCTAATGAAACAATTAATCAAATGTATGCGCAATTTATGTAAATAATCCACCATATGTTTGCAGTATGTAAAACAATAAAAAATGAACAGGTATAAAAAAATCTTAGATCGCTTCATAAAAAAAGGACACCGAAGTAACAACAATCTAGGAAGTTCATAATCGTAGTAGGATGACCATGAGTGAATTAATTGGATCTCTTACATCCCATGAAATAACATTGCTAAATCAAGATAAAGGCTCCAAAGCAGAAGCCAAAAATGTTTTGTTTGATTTTGGTTTTGATTCTGATTTGGAAATTCTAGAAGATCTAGATGAGAAGCAAATTGAGGGTGAGATTGTATTGATTTCCTAGAAGCTAAGGTAGCTAGAAGCCTCATGAAAAAATTTTGAAACAACAAATTCAAATAAAAGAGAATCAATATGAAAACACAAAGTTTTGATCAACCTTGTTTCTATGAATGTAATTAAATTGGTCACAAAAAAAATAGATTGTCCCCCATTATAGAAGAATCTAAAGCTAGCTAAAGCTAAAGCAATGGTGACCACATGGGATGAATATGATGATAAGCAATTTGATAATGAAGGTAATTGGTTCATAGTAAATTAAATAAGCAGCTCTTTATTTTCTGATTGTGATTCTAGTGATAAGTTTGATATTGATGAAGATTCTAAAAAACTTTTGAAATTTTATGAATTCGAGTTAATATGCATGTGCTGAAAAATAAAGTTTTGCGAGAAAAAGTAGATATATAATCTCTAAAGAAAATTTTGAAATGGTAATGGCCAAGAATAAGGTAACCTTTGATGCTAATTGCAAAAAGAAAGTAAATGATTGAGTCATTAATAAAAATAGCTAATTGAAAAAATAAATTGAAAATATGAGTTGTTGAGGAATGTTATCATACTAGAGAAGAAAATCTAGGTGAATGTTTCATAAGTATCAAGTACACACAAATCAGTATCACCTAGAAATAAACCTAAAAAGGCTCAAAATCTAGATCCAATAGAAAATACCAAAGTACCAAACCTATTTCCATAACTTCCAAAAAGAATTTCAAACCAGTTTGAAAAATCTTCTTTAGTTGTGGTAATGTAGTCATGCCAATTATAATTGTCCAATTAAAAACTTTATTGGTAAGAAGTTTGTTTGTGTGAAAAGATTATCTACCACTAACCTTGAAGGACCTATAATAATGTAAACTTCTTTTAGGTATATGCCTAGGAACATTTCCAAAAAATGAAATAGTACTTAGAAGCAAATGTTCTAGGCACATGATGAGAGATGAATACATGTTTCTCAAGCTTAACAACTTCTTATGGGAAATATTTTCCATGCAGAAAATTCCAAGAGACGCATAATAGGTAAATGTACCATTGATAAGGAAACTGTTACTACAATAGATAGTGTGTGGATTGTTGAGGGCCTAGCACATATCTTGCTTAGTATTAGTAAGTTATGTGATGAATTATGAAGTTAAACTCTATTATGCATTGTGTTATCAAGCAAAATGAGAAATTGGTATTTATTACTACTAGGGACGGAAATGTTTATTGTATAACCTAGGATTTTGCTTATCAAAAAATAGAGCGCTTAGGTGTTAGAAGAAGAAAGTTGAAAATGGCATAGGAGATTTGGCATATGAATATCAAGCTTATTTCTCATCTTACAAAAAAAGATCTTGTAATATGGGACCAAAGATAAACTTCTCCAAGGACATAACATGCGATACATGCCAGAAAGGAAAAAAAATGTGAACAATCGTTCAAACTAAAAAATGAGTTTACAACTTCCAATAAACTAGAACTTCTTCATATTTACTTGTTTAGTCCCATAAACATTGCTTTCCCTTGAAGGTCTAAAATATTTTTTTGTTATTGTAGATGATTATGATTGTTTTTCATGGGTATTATTTCTTGCAAACAAAAATGAGGCATTAAATGCTTTCACTCCACTCACTAAGAGACTCCAAAATGAAAAGGGTAATTTTATAAAGAAAATCCATAGTGATCACAACACTAAGTTTGATGAAGTAAATTTTACATTTTTTTAAAGAAAATGGCTATACTCTTGACTTTTTTTGCTTCTAAGGCTTCCCTACAGAATGGGGTGGCTAAAAGAGAAAATTGAATTTTACAAGAAAATGTAGGAATGATGTTAAATGGATATGATCTTCCAAAATCTTGCTAAGATAAAGATGTGAATACAACTTGTGCTTCAAATCGTGTTTTTCTAAGATTTATTTTGTGAAAAAACCCTTATGATTCAAATACTTCTTATTTTCATACCTTTGGTTACAATGTTATATTCTCAATAATATAGATTACTTGACTAAGTTTGATTCCAAAGTTGTGAGGTAATCTTTGTTGGTTGATCAATGAAAGCCTATCATGTATTTAATAAAAGAAAAGGAATGGTTCAAGAATTTGCACATATAACATTTGATGACACTAACCTATTTCATGCCATGGAACAAGCAAAGACATCGTAGGATCTGATAAGTTAGTCAAAATTCTAGAAATCTAGTTGCCAAGATCAAGCCAATAGGTGAATCCACCACAACGTATTTGATCATTCTGTTCTTCACTTTGATTCTATGTAGGGAGGTCATAGCTCCAATTAGCATGGCGTCTATTCCCTTTGAACTATTAACAACATGCAAACTAACTTTACAATAGTGATGTCCAACTTCATCATCTACTGGGCATTTAAAAATATAATATTCATAGATCTCCCAATATTTACCAAGACCTTCTGCATCAATAAATTTGCCACATCCATAAAAATAACTATTGGATTATTTGTATACCCTCAAGGTCATTATTATCAAAAGTAATTTATTTTGCCTCGCAATCTACTACAAGAACTATTCATCCCAAGGATACCATGATCTAGCCACTCTCATATAATTTATGCGAGTGTTAGATGCGTCCATACTCATAAGTCCTCCCCTGATCATATTTATAACTCATTTTTGGGGCAAGTTGTATGTTAGTTCTAGCATTAGATCACTGACTTCCATTGGCTTCTTCTCTTCATCACTCTGTTCATGACATTTTAGTCTCCTTTGCCTTGATTTGCTGTACTTTTGTGTGTTAGTCTTGTTTGAAGCCTTCTTTTTCAATACAAACTCTTTAAAGTGTCCTTGGCATATTAATCTTTCAACCATATCATTCAATTGGTAACATTCTTTGTGTCATGATCTTTGTTTCTACAAAATTTACAATATTTATCGAAAGTGTTCTTTTTTGCCTTTACCGACCATTGTAGCAAATCTTTGTTTATAGTGCTTGACCTAATGAAGTTTTAACTAGAGTATAGTTATGAAATTTTATGATTCTTTGGGATTGTGGTCTTTCTTTTCCATACCTTTATTTGCTCATGTCATTTCTTCTATCTCTATTTTTATGCTCCTTTTTTTGTATCACATTCTTATTCATTCTATATCCTTCAACATGTTGACCTCTTCCTCATGGATATGTTTTTCTACTATTTCCATGAGTTGTTCAATGCCATTTGGGGGTTTTTTTAGTTAGAGTAGACATTAGGGGACCTTTTTAAAGGCTGTTCATCAGAATGCTGATCATCATGTCATTCTCAGCTCCGGCACTACCAAGACCTAATCATTGAACTAATTATTAAAAGCTTAGAAAGGCTTATTCTCAGCTTATTTGATGTTGAAAAGGTATGTGGCAAATTTCTTTGCTCTTTTCTTCCTAGGCAGAGTTGTTCACATAAGGTAATGTTCCTGCTATTAATAGCGTCAGTTTGGTAACAAGGTAAACCACACTTGAGCTCAACCAATAGGATCATGATAATGTTCTTGCTATTAATAGCGTCAGTTTGGTCATGAAGCTATAAGATATTCTCAATTACAGTGAGATATTTCTATGGGTCCTTTTTTCATTCATATTTTAGGAGGTTGGTTATTTTGAAGCCTATTGGTATGACCTCTGATAGAATATCCATACTAAAAGGGAACCTTTTCTTTATAATGTAGAACATCCCATCATTCTTCACTTCATGTCATCCAATTTTTTGCTAAGCTGCTCAACTTGCTCACTGAGGTCCTCGACTTTAGTTTCTTCTCTCATGCCTATCTACTCATGTAGATGATATCTTAACCTTTCTCTTCTATTGGCAAATAGGTTGAGGTCTTGGAGTTCACTTGTAAATCTTCTAATGTCATTTCATGGTGTTGGAGATCTATCGATTGAGGCCTTAGGTCTCATTTAGATAGAAATAATTATTGCAGTTGCACCAAACTATGTGCTGGGACATTTGGCACCATGAAGGAAAAGGATGAGGCCATAGCTCGCTATTGCTCAATCAATTTGAGACCTCACTCATCCATCATGTTTTTGGTGGTCACTTGGTGAAACTTGTATTAACTCTTTACCCGCATTCACTAATAGAGTAGATAGGGTCATAAAGGTGACCTCATAGGTAGAGTGGCCAGAGTGAAGGCTTGTTGGGACGAGCTAATGATGGGGGATCCTGCTGAATGTTGTTATTCTCTAATATGTCTTTTTTTTGGCCAGGTTGTCAATCTCTAGAAAGTTAAAGGAAACTTTCCCATGGGCAACACTATATAATGTATGGTCAAGAGTGATGCTTCACTAGGCTGAGACTCATAAGTATTCGAGTCAAGTTCAGTCAAAATGTGAGGCTTGAATGCTACAATATAAAGCCATAATCAAGCCATTAGGATCATCGGGAAGAGCGCCATCAAAAATCTTACAATGCTCAAGTTAGTTTAAGAGGTCAAAATAAATAGTAGAGGCTAAGGGAATTTAGTAAAGAGAATATATGTTGCATACCTTTTTAAATAAGGAATAGTTGGGTATTTTTACTTATTTGATATTTGGCCTATGAACTCTGGATGAGGTAGCTAAATCTTAGGCATCTTCAAATCGATGATTCTTATTCATCCAGGTCATGCTTGGACCCATTAAGTCATGATCCAACTAGTTGGGGGAAGATCTGGATCTAGTTTAAAGTAATGGCATTTTTTATATTTCTTGCTATTTTGTGGTATTTTTCTAGGTTACCTATTTTTATTGTATTTTGATTTCTAATTTAAAGTGTTCTTTTAACAAAGTTGTAAGTATATTTTAAATAGATGCTCTTGTGAATTATTTGTAAACAAATGACTAACAATATATACAACCTCATTAAAACCCTAGTATAATATGTAAATTCTAATTGAATAAACATTTAAAAAATCTTTAAGCAATAGATAAAAAAATTAATCAAACAAACTATTCACCAAAAGAAAATTGCTAAATTAATAATCATATCCTAAGTAATAACGACGTTAAGTAAATTCCTATTCCTTAGACTATTATTATATTTAATTTTTGATTACATTAATTTTTTTCTTTTCATATTGAGGACTTGAAATCATCTATTTTTGTTTGGTTTCGTAGAAATTTTTTCTTTTTCTTTCTTTCTTTCATTTTTTTTACTCACATTTCTCATCAACTCAAAATTTAATTAATGACCATAGTTTCTTTTTTCTTTTTATCCAATAAAATTATGAATAAAGATGTCTCAATAGTAACCTTAATTTATTTTTTTATTTAGTAAATTATAAATTATTATTATAAATTTAGTATAAATCAACATAAAATAAAAGTTTTGAGAAAATAGATATATAGTAGACACTAGACATATAGTAGGCATTCAAATTACGCAATTCGGGTTTAGGTGGTTTGGATAGGGAATTCCATTTATCAGGTAGCAACATATATCCATTAGACATCTAGTGGGCATTCAGATCAGGCAACTCCACTTTAGGTGGTTTGGATATGGTACTATATTTATCAGGCAGCAATTTTAACTATTTGGCCCCACTTCTAAGGATTAGAATTTCGGATACATGAATATGTTAGGTACTTGATTAGTTCAGGTATGAATAGTCAACATGATTTGTTTCAAAAAAAATATTCAATATAAATATTAATTAAAAGACTCAAAATAAATGAAAGCAAAATAAAAGATTAAAAGAAGTAAAGGTCTAGCCTATGTACCTTTATGCTAACAAAAGCCAAGGCCAAAATGGCATTTTCAAATATAATATATATGTATTATAATATACACATTATATTTACACATATGATAAATATAAAACCATATATATAGATGGATAGATATTTATCTTTATATATTTATTATATAATATATATTTATATATAAATTAAAGTTGGTTAGTTGAACTACTTGATTAGGTAGGGCTTTCTACTAGACATCTAACTCAAACTTTGGTTTGGGTATTGTGTACCCACCCCATAAATTTTTTAAAGAAAACCTGATCCAATTAGATAATATTTAATCAAATTGATTGGCACCCAAATCCAAATGTCCTGCTAATTTTAATAGAATGCTTGCTCAATATTGATATACATGCTTAGATATTTCTGACAAATACAAACCATGACATAAAAATTGTTCTAAAACATTTTTACTTGATTTTCATAATTATTCAACAGAATTTCATACATATTATTGTTGGTATTGTTGGGAACTCAAAATACATTTTGATAATGATACTTTTGCAATGAAATTTTGATTAACAATTCTCATTCTAATGTTCTATCTTCTTTGCAACTTTACTCTTGTTTAATATAAGTGCAAGTTAAAATCTTAAGATTATATCTTAGGTAGTGGATATAAGCTTGTCGAACCACTATAAATCCTCTTATTAATTTTGTTTGCTACTTTCATACTCGATTCTTTATCAATTTAGATCTTTGAAAATGGTTCTTTATCAAACATTTTACAAATTATTTTTAGAGGATAAAAGCGTGTAATTGATTGAAAAAGGTTAA
>JACGDI010000656.1:684179-729967 GCA_014898725.1 Jacaranda copaia | reverse complement strand
GATCCCTTTTTATTATCAATTGGCATTAGAGCCATTTGGGTTTATAAAATAAGTTTAACCAACTTAAGCTTTAATTGATCTTAATGGCTACATCTAACTTTGATGTTTGTGTAGAAGAACAGTCACATAACCATCCGTCTTTGTTTGATAGAACAAATTACTCTACTTGGAAGAACCAAACCAAAGAGTTTATTATAGCTCTTGATTATGACTTGTGGAGTGTAGTCATTGATGGATCACTTGTTCCAACCACTAAGAGCATATGCCCTAAAGGCAGAGTGGAGCTTATTATGAAAGACAAAAGAATACTATCCATAAATGCCAAAGCCAAGAATATTCCATGTTGTACCTTGGTTAAATAATAGTAAAATCAAGTCAGTACTTGCCTTATGTAAAGAAGATATGGAACATATTTCAAGTTACCCATGAAGGAACATCTCAAGTAAAACAAGAAAGTATTGCATTACTTACTCACCAATACGAAATGTTCTCTATGAAAACAAGTGATTCAATCAGCCAAATATATGCACAATTCATGGAGATAGTCAATCTATGTTTGCATTAGGAAAAACTACATCAGAAAATGAGTAAGTTCAAAAAATCCTACGATTTTTACCTCGGGAGTGAACACCAAAGGTCACTGCAATACATAAGGTAAAAAATTTGGAAACTCTATTAGTGGGAGAGCTCATTGGATCACTTACTTCTCATGAAAGATACTCTTATCAAGAGAAAAAAGTTTCAAAAGCAGAATTAAGAAGACCATTGCATTCAATTCAATATAAGTTGACTAGAATAATAATTCAGGGGATTTGGATGAGGATGCCCTAAATGATGAAAAAGTAATGATTACAAAACATCTAAGATAATTAGCATAAGCAAAAAGTCATTTCAGAAGAGACAATATATCAAGTTCAAGGAGAGGCAATACTAACTACCAATGACCTAAGAAAATTATTTGCCATGAAGTTAGTCATAAAAAACCTAATTGTACAAACTTTAAAGAAATTCCAAACTCAAGAAAAGTTTCAAATCCAAAGTAATGACTATTTCCGTGGGATGATTCAGATTCAAGTTAATTTGACAATGAAGATAGCTGTCTTATTGTAGATCTACATGCAACTATTGTAATTGAAACAAGTTCCCGTGATTTCAATTTTTGAGAATACTAAGTAGTATGAGGAATTTCAAAATCAATTAGCAAAACTTCAACAGAAAATCAATTCACTCAACTATCAAATAAAGAACATTTTTTATGAAAAAGCTGAACTTGTTCAAAGTTATAACAAAATAATTAAAAAGGACATAGATGATAGAAATAAACTCACTAGGAAAATTCAAGAACTTGAAAATGAAAACTCATTTCTAATAGAAGAAAACTATATTTTGAAAAGAACCATTAAGGGAAAAAGAAAACTAAGCAAACCTAAAACACATCATCTTAGGAATAGAAAGCAAAAAATCTATTATACTTGTGGAAAAAATGGTCATATTTGCTACAAATGCCTTACAAAGAATGACATTGGATCAAAATATATGTGTATTCCAAAGTCTAACAAACAAGGACTTAGTACTACGTGCATACCTAAAATAATGTTAATTTGTGATGCATGAACCAATCGAGGAGAATAGAAAAGACAAGTGGTATCTGGATAGTAGATGTTCCAGACACATGATTGGAGATAAAAACGTCTTTCATGAGCTTGCAAGACTTCAATAGAGGGAATGTCCTATTTGCTGACAATACAAAAGGAAAATCATAGGTAAAGGAACTATTGAAAAATAGATGGAACTTCCATTCATAATCTTCTAAGCATAAGCCAGCTCTATGATAGCAGATATCAGGTACAATTCCAACTCTCACATTGCATTGTTACTAAGAATGATAAAATCAATTTTTTTTTTTTTTGCTGTTAGGGATAGAAATATCTATTGCATTAATTTGGATGATCTATCTAGCCAAAATGTTTAGTGTCTGGTAGCTTTTGAAGATTCTGGTTGGACATGGCATAGACAACTAGGGCACGCAAATATGAAACTATTTGATCATCTTGCTAAAAAGGATCTTTTTAAAGGGGTTGCCAAAATTAGATTTGTCAAGATAAAATATGTAATGCATTCATTAAGGAAAAACAAACTAAGACAACTTTTAAACCTATAAATGACATATCCTCATCAAAACCTCTTAATCTCCTTCACTTAGATCTTTTTGGACCTATGAAAATATCTTCTCTTGGAGAATGCAAATACATCTTTGTGGATGTTGAAGTTTTTTCTTCTTTTACTTGAGTTTGATTTCTTTCTGACAAAAATGATGCTCTAAGATCTTTTGTATCTCTTACTAAGAAAATTCAAATTGAAAAAGGATATTCCATCAAAACAATAACGAGTGATCATGGAATAGAATTCAATGATAATTAGTTTATGATCTTCTATGATGAAAATGGATATTCCCACAACTTTTCTGCACCAAAAACACCATAACAAAATGGAGTGGTAGAAAAGAAAAAATAGAATTCTTCAAGAAATGGCATGTACAATGCTGAATGAATATGAGTTGCTTATTTTGGGGAGAGTTAGTAAATACTACATGTTATATTGCTAATGGGGTTTTTCTTAGACATTTTATCAAATAGACCTCTTATGAATTATGGCATGGTAAGATACCAAATATCTCATATTTTTCACATATTTGGATGCTAACGCTTCATTCTAAACAATAGAGATCATTTTGCATCAATTCCAAATCAGATGTTAGCATATTTGTGAGGTATTCAGTTTATAGTAAGGCTTATAAAATTGTTAACAAAAGGAAAAGAACCATACAAGAATCTATACATGTTGTTTTTGATGAAACTAATCCTTTTATTGCCAAATACACTTTGAGCTTAGAAACTCGAGGTTGACCTACACAAACCATTAAATGATTATAATACTTTGAGTAATTATTCTAGAAGCTAGAATAATTACTTGATCAAAGGTAAAGGATTATGATATTGATAATGTAGTCTTACTATCACTTATAAAACCAGTTGACCTGCATGAAACATTAAATGACAGGTACTGGAAAGATGCAATAAAGGAAGAACTATCTCAGTTTGACAAGAATAATATGTAGAACTTGGTACAAAGGCCTACTAACTAACCAGTCATTGAAACCAAGTGGGTAGTTAGAAATAAGTAAGATGAAAAGGGAAATGTGGTAAGAAACAGGGCAAAACTTAGTGCAAAAGTATACTCCCAACAGAAAGGTATTGGTTTTGATGAAACATATGCACTCGTAGCATGATTAAAGTTAATCTGCATGTTACTTTCATATGAGTTATACAAAAATTTCACTCTTTTCGAAATGAACTTCAAAAGTGCATTTTTAAATGGTTTTATTAAAGAAGAGGTTTATGTCAAATAACTACCAGTATTTGAAAATACTGACTTTTCAAATCATGTCATTTAATTGTCTAAAGCATTACGTGTTTAAAACTGGCTAAGCACTTTTCTTCTCTCCAAAGAATTTTCCATGGCCACAATTGACACCACTCTTTTTATAAAGAAAATTGATAATAAAATGTTAACAGCACAAATTTATATGGATGATATTATCTTCGGTGGTACTAAAGATCTTCTTTGCAAAGAATTTGCAAATTCCACTAAATGTGAGTTTGAAATGAGTCTAAAAGGAGAGCTAAACTTTTTCCTTGGACTATAAATCAAACAAAGTTCCATAAGTATATTCATATGCTAAGAAAAATATACAAGGGAACTGCTCAAGAAATTTAAAATGAAAAATTACAAGGAGACATGTATTCCCATGGCACTAAATACTAAACTAAAGGTTGACATAGAAGAAAAGAAGTTAATGAAACAATGTACCGAGAAATCATTGAAAGTTTACTCTATCTCATTGCAAGTAGACATGACATTCTATTTGCAACAAGCTTGTATGGTTTGTTCCAAGCAAATCCAACTCAAAATATTTTTTTGTATTAAATATTCTAATGTTGACTATGTAGGTTGCAAGATCAATCGAAAAAGCACCACAGAAACCTGTCAATTTCTTGGAGAATGGTTGGTTAGCTAGTGTAGCAAAAAATAAAGCATTGTCACACTATCAACACCTGAAGCAAAATATATGGCCCTTGGTAATTGTTGCACCTAAATTCTCTGGATGAAACAAACTCTCCAGGATTATGGTATGAATTTCTTTAACATAACCATTAAATGTGGTAATACTAGTGAAATTATATTACAAAAAATCATGTTTATCATTCAAAAACCAAACATATAGAAATAAGGCACCATTTCATAAAAGATCATGTGACTAGTGGTGTTATTTGCATAAATTATGTCAAAACTAAATTCTAGTTAGTGGATATCTTTATTAAAACCCTTTCTAATGAACATTTTAATTTTCTTAAGAAATAGATAGGTATGATCTCTTCTCTCGCCGAAATTTAAAATTAACCTCTTTTTGATGCTGAATAGGGGGAGATGGCTAATGTTGGAACTTTTTGATATAAATTCCTGTTTTCAAGCTTAGTATTTGTTTTGTGAATTTTTTGAGTTGTTTTGCTAGAACTTTAATATCTCATCTATTTTTGTCTTACTTTGGTCCAACAATTGATTGTCCTTCGATAAGGCTGGTTATCTATTGTTGTGCATTTTGATGTTTACTAAGCGAACCATGGATTACTGTTTGTAGTATCTTGTTTGCATTTTGAAGATTATGTTGCTCACTGTTGAACCATATTATGCTCATTCCTCTAATTATACATTAAATGTGGACAATTTTTGTTGAAAGTTTGAATCTAGCTTTTTCAACGGAAGATAGCCTTCTTCATCACAACCTATAGTCAAGGGGAGCTTGAACTCAAGGGGATCAAATTATCAATGCAAATGGATCATCATAAAAATGGGAGAAATTATTGGGATATCTTCAATATAAGTTTTGATAATGATCCTTTTGCAATGAAATTTTAATTAACAATCCTCATTCCATATTGCAGTTTATTATAAATAAAGAAAATATTCAATTTATTATAAATAAATAAAATATTCAATGGATTCAATACCACAAAATCTGTAGTCTGTTTGCCCAAATCATGGTCAATATAAGGAAGAAACAACAATCATCCAGAAGTATAAAAGGGAAGTGACTGTTGGAATTTTTGTATGGCTACCTACATGTCGTGCTCCAATATAAGGAAAGATACCATTAGAAGACAAGAAAGATACCATTGGAAGACAAGATACTAGATCAAGATTCATATATTTAAATATAAGGTGTTCCAAAACAAAGATCATTAAACCTTTCTCAAAAAGTTCAGAAATCTATAAAATATTACATTGGAAGTTTGCCATTGCCTTCCATCATCGAGTCTGTTAAGTGTTTATACAAATAGAGGAAGTTGGTTTTCGTTGTTGATTTCTTATATTCTATCTTCTCTGTAACTTAACTTTTATTTAATATAAGTGCAGTTTCAAATCCTAAAATTATATATAAGGTAGTGGATGTAGACTTGCCGAACCTCTTGTTCATTTTATTTGCTGATTTCATACTTGATTCTTTAACCGTTTGGATCTTTGAAAATAATTCTTTATCAAATATTTTACAAATCCTTTAAAAAGGATAAAGGTGTGTTACTGATTGAAAAAAGGTCAATTCACCCCACTCTTGATTCCATTTTTACTATCAGGTATTATTGTAGGTTCAACTTCAAATGCAAACTTATCTTGTAACTCATATAATGTTAGGCACATTTAATAATACTTATCATTGAATTAATTATTTTTCTAAAGTGCACAGAGTTATACCATGCGTACGCCCATATAATACACTCACACATAATTGATTTAGTGCCTGTTTGGTTTTGTTTTCAAAAGTTATTTTCATTTTCTTCTAAAAATAGAAACAAATAGTTATTAACTTTTTCTCTATTTTATTCTCAACACATTTTTCCATGCACTCTCTTGTACTCTGTCTCTATAATACAACAACATCCAATTAAATGCGATTTATTCAATCCTACATAGTCATCTTATTATAGATAAAATATTCAAATAATATTTTATTTTTAAATCCACGCTTATGATTAACATTTTACTCTTTTTTGGTCAAAAGATAAAAATGCCTAAAAAAAAAAAACCAAACGTGCTCTTAAATTCTCCAAACTCAATTCCATACATTAATATAGTTCCAACATAGAAATATTCATCGAAATTAATTTTGAGGGTCATGGCATTAATTGATTGTCTAGCTAGGTGAATGGGGCGGCAACAGAATAGAAGGAATGAGCTGTGGACCTGTGGTCAAATATATCTGTGCATATATAAACATATATGCATTTCTCATAATTAATATCCTGGACAAGCCAATGATAGAAGACTGGATTTTCACGGGGGCCGAAGAGTTTAACTCTATTATGAAGAGATATTTTATGCGGCCCATATTAACTCCTCCGGATCACAAGACAGAAAAAGGAGTCACCAAAAGGTCAATTATGGACCTTCCGACAAATTATTACAATGATCAAAGAGAATATATGTATGTATGTATGTATGTATGTATGTAGTGTTAAAAAATTAAAACTATACATTATGAAGATTTAGGACTGATTGAGATAAAATTGAATGATAATGATGGATGTTTTTGAAAGCATGTCCGAGTGGTTAGATCGCTAGGCCTTAAATCCATTGATTAGTTTGCCAGTTCGTAAGCGAAGGACGCTGCGCTGTCCAAATTTTCACATACATTCCCCAGCAAGCTAATGCTAATAAAATTCCTTGTAGTTATATATTTTGATATGGGATGATCGCCTTATAGTAATTCTTACTAAAACCAAATAAACGAGGTCCATTAGATTAGATTACGAGAATCTCACTCGATTAGACAGGACAAGAGTGTTATCTTGAATTTAAAGATAAAGTTTATTTATTTTTTTTTCTTTTTCATTTAAACAAAGGCATGTCAGGTATTTGATGGGTTTAAACTCCTAATCTCACACTTTATATGTGAACTAATTTATTGGATCAAATGACCACTCAAAATATCAAAGATAAAATTAAAATTGTTAGAAACTTTTAAATACTTTAGTTAGTGGGGGTCTTGAGAGCGTAAAAGATTGTTTTCTAATTGTATAGGATAACGGAACATGTCCTCATTTCATAGTCTTACATATTTATGAATGTTTGTTGAGATAGACCTATTATGTATGACATTCTTGACATTATTGTAAGATGGTGTATGCATACAATAGACAATTCGCACAATATTTGGTTCATAAACAGATCATATCTAATTGTATGAAAGACGTGAATTTTGAAATATAAGAGCAATATATTTAGGTGGCAAGGATATAAGTATCCTTTCAGCATATTTGTTGCGTCAAATTGCTGCACTAATTTTTTATTTTCTAACATGAGATATGACTCACGATTTTCACGCTCATAATTCAACTTGTATTCTAACAATTGTAAACGAATTTTAGCAATATTTAAAATATTCTCACATCATTGACCTTATTATGTCTTTGTTTTTTTTTTTAACCATTCGAACAAATTAATGGTGGAAAAAGATACCAGCACCAGAAGTCCCTCTTTTCTCTTCACATTCTCTGCATTAATTATCGTGCGCAGGTTAAACACTTGGTTGGAGTACGGGGCTTGGGATAAGATCAAAATCAATCCCATTAATGAATATTAAATTAGTTAAAGTCGACAATTATTAGTCACACTCAAATAATTAAGATTGTCAGAACGGTGGCCCAAAGGATAAAATCATTGAGATTTAATAATGATATCGTTAATAATATGATTTCTGTCTCCCAACCACACGCCCAAACCAAAAAGGAAAAAAGAAAAGAAAAAGAAAAAAAGAAGATGGAAAGGAAAAAGAAAAAAGAAATTGATCATTGTTTAAGAAAACAAAAATTCTATAGATTTTATAGTAAAAATTATTTTCTTACCCAACTTTTTATGGTTAATATTAAATTGATACTTGAGCTTACACAAATACTTTAGTATATTGATATCAAAGTTTGCTACAAATGTAGAATTAACATATGACTTTCAAATGATTTAATTCATGGCCAATAAATGTCAAATTTATACATGTGAGATGGTCTCCATTTTTTTAAATAATAATTAATATACTCTTTGAAATCATAATATAATTGTATATATATCTGTATATTTGTACATAATTATCTATTTAATATTTCATTATGTATTCATGACTAAAATATATAATTAAATTTGGTCCTAGTAGTTTAATAACTGAGAATGATTTAATTCAATCTTTAAATTAAAATAAAGATTAGAACAATTAAATACTAAATAAATTTCTAGTTTTACATATATATATATATATATATTCAGATATGTAGAAATAGAACATCAAACATCTTTTATGAATCGAAAGAGAACTAAATCTAATTATCAGGAAAGGGTTGAAAAGGAAGGATCTATAAGTATTAGAAGTTGAGGTTAATTATGGTTCTTCTATAAAAAGATCAAACTAAAGGCAGACGGGATCTAGGTAGGGGCCAAGATTGAAGGATGCCTTTTATCTACCATTTTGCTCCCAAGACTAAAATTTTGAATTTGATGTCTATTAAAGATTTGGATATTATTCAAATATACAAAAATTAACTTATACATGATTATCTGAGTATAAATTCTAAGTTTGTTTCTTTTTCTTTTTAGTCATGAAATAATCTATTATATACTTTATAAATGATGCAATAATAATTCACAGTGAGATTATTAATTAATTATATTCATAATAATCAATTAGTCTCATTGAATAATGAAATTACAGTTCCATCATATATCTTGTATATTGTTTAAGCTAAATGCTTATATATTTGATGAGATTTTAACCTTAAATCTTATGCTTTTATTCAAGTATATATAACCAAAAGCATAAGCATTTATTAATACAAGAAAAATGAGTATTTGATAACAAGATGTCCAACACAAAGTCAACATTGCTTTAGGATTGTCAATGAGTTAAATTTGAATCAAATTAGTCATATCAAATCCTAATTTAATTATCAAAATCCTATATTCATATATGACTTAATATCATGTAGAATTTTTATTAGTTAGTACCATATCCGAATTCGGTGGATATCCGAAATTTGATAAAAAAAATTTGACCCAATTTAATATTTTTTTTTCTATTTCCCCCTTTTGAATAATATAAAATATTATATTTATAAAGTAAATTTATGTCATATTTAAATTTTTAATAATTTTTTATTACATATATTCCAAAAGTTAAATATTTGAATACTAAACCCCTTATTACATATTATATTAATATGTACATGAACACTTATATATTATTATATTTAACATTTTATCAATATTTCATTTATTTTTTAGGTTAAAAAGATTCAATATTAATAGTGTAATATAGACATTAATATAGATTTAGGTCAATATAATATATAGATTTTATTTTAAAATCTTTATTAATATTATATATAAGAGTATTAATTTAATAAAAAATTATTAAAATTTGGATTCAATTTTTTAATGGATTGGATTGCTTAATTCCGTATCCGATCCACTTATTTTGGATTATGGATATTTATAATCGAATATGATCCAAAATATTATAATCGAATAAAATTCTAAAATTTTGATCGAATTTAGATCAGATTCGAATTAAAATTCAATCCATTGACAGCCCTACGTTGCTTATACTTTATATTTATATTAGGCAATACAAAATTTTATTTGATTTATTTAAATTATGATTTTCACGAGCTTGTTATATAATTGCAAAAACTATATATATATATTAATATTATCATTACTCATAATTAGTAATATAAAAATTGAATAAATTAGTTATTGTTTACAATTAATGATATATGCATAAAAATAAATTAGTGACAATAAAATTGCAGCAAAGGTTGTGACAACAGCTATACGTGTGGTTACTGAATTGTGAGTTTATATGTCTACATAATGAATTCTCAATAGTGACCATTTAAACATAATTCCTGTAAATGTTGTGTTTGCAAAATTGTAATTTTAATAGATAAAAAATTATTATCATTTAATACATT
Organism: Jacaranda copaia; assembly: GCA_014898725.1. Lineage (NCBI taxonomy): Eukaryota > Viridiplantae > Streptophyta > Magnoliopsida > Lamiales > Bignoniaceae > Jacaranda > Jacaranda copaia. The sequence continues at coordinate 719,891 of JACGDI010000656.1, read as the reverse complement.
TTAGTATTAACGACGAACACTTCCTTTGTTTTTTATGCTAGTAAATTATAGGTGGTTCCCTATGAATTGGAAACTAGAATGCTGTAAAAGCTACTTAACTAAAGCTTCTTATGCGCCGTTAACAAAAACATTGTGCGATGGAGAATTTTATATTTTATATATCAGTTTATAGAGTATAATTTTTTTTTTCAAAGTTCAAATCTGAAGATAAAATGAGTTGGAAATCAAATTTGAGGGGCTCAAATTATTTTTTTCTTCATTAATACTTTTAGTATATTCAGCAAGATAACTCCAAATGCTACGTAGCTAAGAAAGAAGTAATAGCATCTAATAATTATAACATATTATCACTCATCATTAAAGTATGAGCATTTGTTCGTAATTTGTCTTTACAAGTATTAGAATGTATTTGAGTTTGAGTTTAATTTTATGCTATTTATTTTCATTCATCAATTTTGTACTTAAATTATATCAAATCGTGATCAATATCGCTAAGATATAGTTAAATATAAAATCATATAATTATTTAAAAATTATCAAATCAAATTCACGACTTGCAACTGAACTTAAACTCATTGGTAGTCTTAATAAAAGTCATAATATATATAACCTATAGAATATATAAGGTATAGAATATGTTAAACAAAGTGGCAAGTCATTATAAGATGAGTCCGACATTCAAATATCCATTGATGTATGGGGTTGAGGGTGATGGCATTGATTGACGGTGTAGGAGAGAGTTTGGCGTGTAAGTAGGCGCATGGCGGCACCACAAGAAAAGGGAATGCAATGGTTGGCTGGTCAAATGTCACTTTTTTTTTTTTTTTTATCAAAATAAAACACCTTAATTTTCTCTCTTTCACATTCACACACACTTCTATTTATTAAGAGCCGGACCAGCCAATGATAACTAGACTAGATTCCATGGGACCGAAGTTTAGCCCAATTATGAGAGATATTTTATGCGGCCCACCTTAACTACTTGAGACCAAAAGAGAGAAAATAATCTTCAAACGGATCTCCCCCCAACAAAAAGTTCAATTGTGGAATTCCAAGTCACGTTGAATTTATAACATATTTTTGAATATGTCATTGTATTTAATTTTTTATAATAACAAAGACTCATAATATATACAGATATATATAGCCTGATGTGAAATTATAAAAATACCGAATAAAAAATTCAACGTAAAGTTATAATATAACAAAATCAAGATTTTGGGTCTCTTTTATGTTTTGTTCAAGTCTTTTCCCTCAATTTTTAATTGAATTATTATAAATGTCTTCATTTATAAACATATTCCAAAATTTTTATATCTTATAATAATTCGGACTTTCACACATAAAATAAAGTGAACATGACATTAATGTATTGTTGTAAATGATTGAAAGAAGAAAAGACATTAAAACTCGAAATTATGAAGATTTAAAGTCGGTGTGGTAAGATTTGCAATGTGATTGATTTGGGAGACAAATTAAATGGTGGTATGTTTCACCATTACTGTTGTTTTGATGGGCAGCGAAAAATAGACTAACGGCCCAAAGCATTTTGCACATATATTGATCAAAATAATCACTTTTGTTTAATCATGATCACTAAGGGGACCAAACACTTGCGATTCAACCTGATTAATCCAGAAGAACAGATGGCCAAAATCAAACCTTGAATGAGTACCTAAACAGGTTAAAGATCAAATTAACACACAGTCAAATAATTAGATTAATTGGTGGGCCGAGCCATCATAAACTATTAAGATTTAGTTGTGAGTGACACGAATGGCTCTTGAGAATGCTATAGACTCATGCTTTCTCATTAACTGTTTTTTCTTTTCTTAAGCAAAATATTCATTCCTATACAGAGTTTTAATCGCTGTTCGCAACTTGTGGAGGATTTATACATACAACATATGTTGCAAAATTTATTATCATAAAGGCTACGAGGCCAGCCAAACTTGAGTGATAAGGTTGAAGTTGAAAATGTTATAAACTTTTGGGTTTAGATCCCATTATAATGTGAGTCTTTATTTAATTTTACAGTAGTTATTGATTGACTATATAGGATGGGAGAGTCACGAATCACCTGAATGTGAAATACCTAATTAATTCATAACTCCCAAATTGATTGGTTGATTGTGTTTAGAATATAGGTTATTGACAAGATTATCTGATTTATATCATCTTGAGAAGTGGAACCGAAAGTGATGTACTGTAGATATTTTCACTGCCATTTTGCCAAAATTTCGTAATTGACATACATCTTTGAGTCAGATGTTTCAATCTAACTTTTGCTGCTTCAAACTCAGCCGCGTTGGCAATACTCGCAACTTTTCAAAATAGAATTCTCTACTCCAGAGAACTGTAGTTCATCTTAAATTTTGCATACAGGTACCTTAATCAATATCTGTGTTTACATTATGGCATCAACTTCTCGAAGGTATCAAAATAAGCCTCTCTTGTCTATCAGAAACAAAGGTCCATTTTTGCTCTCCTATATGACCAATGTCCATTAAAAGATATTTTTAAAAAAAATTTCAGTCTTTACAATAATAATGGCTACAAGATGCATGCTATGTTGAAAGTTGATTCAACAATTAGTCAAATAATGACTTGTAATTACTGCAAATATTTTGCTCAATTTTCTAGTTCGTGCAGTTAGTGTAGATTATGTTTTCCTTATATTTTTGCATTTTAGTTGATTGGATAAGTCTCTTATTAGCGGTAGGAATATCTGATGTTAGTTGAGAAAGTTTGGCCATTTTAGTTTTCTTGTGAGCCTACACAATCAGTTTATTGCTTTGCCAATTCTCTGCATACTTGAGTTTATTGCTTTGCTCTCTCTATTCATATTACTTTACTGTAAATGTTGCACAACCTGTCAGCCCCATTTCTAAAGGAGAGAGTTATGAATTTTAGAGCATCAAAATGAAGACTTTATTCAAGTCTCAAGAACTATGAGACTTAGTAAAGAATGGGTTTGCTGATCTAGATGAAGAAAATCACTAGAGGGAAAATCAAAGGAAGGCACTATTCTTCATTCAATAAACAGTTCATGAGACTATTTTCTCCAGAAATGCAACAGCTAGCAGTTCCAAACAGGCGTGGGCAATTTTCAAAATTGAGTTTCAAGGTTCATCAAAGGTGATAGCTGCGAAACTTCAAACTGTACAGCATGAGTTTGAAACTTTGTTTATGAAAGGCAATGAATCAATGCGAGATTTTTTGTCTAGAGTGATGGCCATTATTAGTCAAATGAGGTCATATGGGGACCAAATATCTGATCAAACTATTGTTGCAAAAGTTTTAAGGAGTCTTATTCCTAAGTTTGATCACATTGTAGCTGCAATTGAGGAATTGAAAGACATGTCAGTCTTTTCATTTGATGAATTGATGGGTTTTTTGCAAGCTCATGAGGCAAGGATGAATAGGTTAGTTGAAAAACACAAAGAGAAAGCATTTCAAGTGGAGGGGGAGGCATCCAATTCAAGTGAATCTGACAAGAGAGCAGGAAAAGAACGAGGTAGAGGTGCATTTCATGTAAAAGGTCATGGCCAAGGTAGAGGCAGAGGCAAAGGTTGAGGTTCTAAATGAAAACATTCCAATAATGAGCAACAAGGCTACAAGAGTGGCGTCCAATGTTACAATTGCAAATGGTATGGGCATGTGAAAGCTAATTGTTGCTACAAGGAGAAACAAGTGAATTATGCTGAGGGAAATGTTGAAGAAAATAATTTATTCATTGCCCATTATGATACTAATGAAGTTTCAAGTGATGTGTGGTTTGTAAATAATGGCTGCTCAAATTATATGTTGGTCATGAAGGTGATATTCAAAGAGTTTGATGTGACTCAAAAGATGGAAGTCAAGCTTGGTGATAATAAAGATATTCAAGTTGAAGGAAGAGGCACAGCATCAATCAAAACTAACCATAGTAAAGTAAAATTTTTGCATGATGTTCAATATGTTCCAAGTTTGGCACATAATTTATTGAGTGTCGGGCAATTAATGGCTAGTGGATATTCAGTTTTATTTGATGGTGGAGCATGTGTTATTAAAGATAAAAAATCTAGTCAAACAATGGTTAATGTTCATATGACCAAAACAAAATGTTTCCACTTGAAATCTCAAATGTGGAAAATTTTGCTTTGGTAACTAGAGCACAAAATAACCCCAAATTATGGCACTTATGGTATGTGCATCTCAATGTCAAGGGGCTGAAATTGTTGGAACCAAAAAGGTATGGTTATTGGATTGCTGAAAATTGACTCTCATGATTTATGTGAGGGGTGGGTGTATCTATGGGAAACAAGCTAAAAAGCCATTCCCTATTGGAAAGGCTTGGAGAGCTTTTACTTGTCTTAAATTAATTCGTTCATATTTGTGTGGTTCAATGAACACCAAGTCATTCGAAGGGAGCTATTATTTCTTACTCTTTACAGATGACTTTAGTCGTATGAGTTGGGTGTATTTCTTGAAATACAAATTAGAAAGTTTTGAGAATTTCAAGAAATTCAAGATGTTGGTGGAAAAGCAAAGTAGGTGTTACATAAAAGCTTTTCGTACGAATAGAGGTGATGAGTTTTTATTTAATGAATTTAACCACTTTTGTGAAGAATATGTAATTCGCAAAGAACTAACGACAGCTTACACATCAGAACAAAACGGCGTAGCTAAATGCAAGAATCTTATCATTGTAGAAATGGCAAGGAGTTTATTAGAAGGAAAGGGTCTTTCGAATCACTATTGGGCAAAAATAATTGCTACTTTAGTGTATTTGCTAAATAGTTCTCCTACAAAGGCTGTTTTGAATCAAACACCACATGAAGCTTAGAGAGGTACAAAGCCTTCAATATGCTAATTAAGAGTTTTCGGGTGTATTGCTTACACTTTGGTTAATCCTCAAAACCATCAAAAATTAGATGAAAAATCAGAAAAATGCATTTTTGTTGGTTGTTATCTTGATTCCAAAGAATATAAGTTATATAATCCTCTTAGTAGCAAAATAATTATTAGTAGAAATGTGATGTTTATTGAAGAAAAATGCGATGAGGGAACTCAACTTGAAGCTTTATTGGTTGAAGTAGCAAAAGTGGCAAATCTTACATGAGTAAATTCAACAAATTGCTCTCCCTCAGCTTCAAACAATGGCAGCTCAGCAAGTTTACCAAGTTCAAGTTCAAAAGATAGCAGCTCATCTTTTGAAAATAGGTCATTTGATAAGATAACTCCAAGGAAATTTAGATCTTTGCAAGTGATATTTGCTTTATTTGTTTCAAATCCTACAACTTATGAAGTAGCAGCAAAAATAAAGGAATGGCAATAGGTAATGAAGGAGGAACTCATGGAAATTCAAAGAAATGAAACATGGGAGTTGACAGACTTACCCAAAGGAACAAATGTTGTTGGTTTGAAGTAGATATTCAAAATAAAGTACCATGCAGATGGAAGTGTACAAAAGCACAAGGCTCATCTTGTAACAAAAGGTTACTCATAATAACAAGGTGCCAATTTTGAAGAAACATTTTCTCTTGTTGCTTTATTTGAAACAATGAGAACACTCATGGCATTGGTTGCCCAATTAAAGTGGCCTATATATCAACTTGATTTCAAATTTGTGTTTTAGAATGGTGAATTGGAAGAAGAGGTTTATGTGCTCAACCAGTTGGCTTTGTAATCAATGGTAAAAAAGAAAAGGTGTACAAGTTGAAAAAGGCACTTTACGAGTTGAAGAAAGCGGCATGGGCATGGTACAACAAGATCAACTCATATTTTCTACATTATGGGTTTGATAGGAGTGAGAATAAGCCTACTCTTTACTTGAGAAAGGAAGGCATCAATGATTTTCTAGTTGTATGCCTCTATGTTGATGACATAATATATATGGGCTCATCTCACTCTATTGTAGCTGAATTTAAATCTAGCACGGTAGATTTGAGATGATAGATTTAGGTATGTTGCATTACTTTCTTGGACTTGAGGTGAAACAATGTGAAGATAGAGTGTTTGTTTTGAAAAAAAAAAAAATGCTTTAGATCTACTCAAAAGGTTTTGCATGGTCAATTTTAAATTTGCTGCTACACCTATGAATGTAAATGAAAAATTGTAACTTGAAGATGGTATTGAGCAAGCTAATGTAACAAGTTTTAGAAGCTTAGTTGAAAGTTTGATTTATTTGACTCTTACTCGACTAGATATTTCATTCTCTGTTGGTGTTGTTTAAAGATTTATAAGTAATCCTTCAAAGCATCATTTTGGAGCTACAAAAAGGATTTTGCATTATATCACTGGAACTATAGATTACGGCATTTGGTATTCTTATATGTTAGATTTCAAACTATATGCGTTTGCCGATAATGATTAGGTGGGCTCCTTGGATGACAAGAAAAAAACAATAGTTGTAAATGAATATTATCCGCCTCCCCCCCCCTCCAAGAAAAAATTACAATTTTCAAGAAATATTCATTTACAACTAACATAAAATATCTGTTCAATGTGGCAAGACTAAAACACGTCCTCTAAAATGTTAGAGTTTTCAAATTAGAATGTCATCTCAATATAAGCTTGTTGTTAGAATTACTCTCTTTTGATTTTTTCATAGTAACCCCAACAAATTGATCTATATCCTACGAGTTAGTTTCCAATATTAGGGTCATTTATAATAATATTTTTCATCTTCCTTAAGTTTTTATATTTTGAAAAATCCCTTTCACTACCCCTACCACATGTATGCTTTCCTTTTATGGTCTTTACTTAGAACACATTAAATTTTTGTATTGTTAAATTAATAGAATGACCAAATTTTTGCAAGAAAAAAATAGTCCCTTAGTCCCTAAAATCTAAACAATAAAATGATCAAAAAGGGGAACAAAAAAATTCTATAAGTATGAGAAATTTTTTCTTTTTATATTTTGATTTATTCTTCGAAATGACACCTAAAAAGTAGAAACCAAAAAGTATTTATGAAAATAAAGAGATTACCATTATTGAATTCAATAGCTTGACTTCAACTATTTCTTTTGTTGAAAACTACTTCAAAATTTTATCTTTTTTCTTTTTTGTTGGTATTTTTAATAATAAAAAATACTTTCAATCTATTGTTATTACAAGTTATTGTATTTAATGTGTTCAACATTGAAGCATAAATCCTCCAGTCTCTAACATTTTGCACATTTTATAGTTACTCAATCAATTTCATTCTTTTCATATTCAACCTTGTATACCTTTCTAAGCAATCATTGGTTACATCTTTATACTCTTTAATACTACTACTGGGACACATTTGATATGGAAGATTACAGTGATTAGCCCCTCTCTAATCTTTATTAGTGACCTATTTGATAAAAGATATTATGGTGATAGGCCAAGCCAAGATTGGTTCTGAGCCTGCATCGTTCACGTGATTGATGCCAATTGTCGTAGCACGAATAGAGGGGAGATTATAATTTGCTAGGTTAACTAAAATATACATGGATGAACTTATCCCTCTTTTTGACACAACTAATTATCGTCTTGCCCTTGATTTAAGTGTACCCATGATTTGGAGAATTCTTCTTTTCCTCAAAAATATGCATTTTACTTGGTAGAAAGCCCTTACCTAATTAGTTTCCAAAGTGTTGCTTTTTTTGTAGTAGGGTCAATTGATTAAGGTGAGTTTTATTTGTTCCTTATTGCGATTTCAATTATGCTTGTGATTTTTGTTGGATATATGTTTATAAGTTTAATTTTTTTTTATTGATTTCAACTTCCTACTCTTTGTCGTTGTGGTGGGAAATGGCCTATCTATTGGGTCTTTGTTCGTTGGTGTTTTCATAGTAGAATCTAGAATCTATGAGTAAGCATTCATTTTTTGATTTGAATAAATATGTTTGTATGTGATTTTTCTCATCCTGTATTTCTTGATTTGTGTATATCCTCATTCAACTGTTTCACGTGAATCTTTTAGGCATGCTTGTGAATTTATTTTGTGTTGTTTAACTTAAATTTATCTATACAATATTTATAATGGGGATTCTTTGTGTGATTATAATATTTGACTTACACTTTATGGAAGCATTGTCATCCAGTAAATATACGTGCTTGTTTCTATTATTGATGGAAGAATTTTTTATTTTTTCATATTTTTGGTATGGATAATCTTCTTCTTTCTCTTCCTTTGTTTAGTGATGGTAAAATGGTTCTCCAAAATTATTGTGACTCTCACTTTTGTTTTTAGGATATTAGTAACTTGGCAATGCAATGAAAGTTAATATCTTGCGGTGGTTATATTTTAATTTGAAATCAAGCCCTTGTGCCTATTAAGCCATGTAGCGAAGCATGACCTTGGAGAGGGAGTAGGTGCGCTTGAGTGTCATGAAAGCATTCAAGAATGAGATTGTGAAGTATTTTAATTTTTAATAATTTTATATGTCAGTATATTTATTATTATTTGAAATGCCATGTTCTAATTTCTCATGTATGCATTTTCTTCTATATTTTCAAATGTGAAAATTACTTTTTTTAGTCAATGTAGTTTGACCCATGAGTAGGAGTTTAAGAAGTCAATTGTACACATGGTATTGTTAGAAAATGTGACACAATAATAGTTAGAAGTTGCAAAATTGTTTATGGAAAGAAAAAGTAATAAAGGCACAAAATTGGTTACAATTGGTCCCAAAACATGGGGCAAATTTAGATAATTATATTAGGAAGTGTGTGCTAAGTCAAATAATACATTAGCAATGGTTGGAGCTCTAAAGATGGGGCGAGAGTCCACAATTTAAGTACAAAATCATTGTTGTGTGGTACCTAATTATTTTTAGTGAAGAATTGTGACATCAAATAGGTCTCAGTTTATTATGATGGTGGGATGGGGTTAAAGATTCACTTAATTATATAATTGGACATTATCTGATTGGTGTTTGTGAGTTTCCAAATGCTTTGTTGGTTGTCTTCGTTTATTATGTTTAACATCATATTATTGAACTTTCAAGTTTTCATTTTTTCTTGTATCCTTGAACTGTCTTTAGTGTCAAAATACATGAAACTGCACCTAGATGTGTATCATAAACATTCATATAACTTTTATTTCGATTATTATCATGATTATTTTGATTAATCTCTCAAGTTCCAATTGTACTTGATCATATTATACTAGGAAACCAAATTCATGGATAAGTTGTATTAAGAAATTTAGTATAATAACCTATTCATGCTTGTTGATGAATGTGAATACTTGAAAATTTTTTACAAGTACCTATAACATAAACACATGGATTAGAATGATAGAGTTTGTATTTTGATATGGTTTCATGCATTTATGTTCCAAATCATAGCATGAATGTTTTTTCTTTATCATGTATATCATATGCATGCTCTGAGTTCTAGAAGATTTAGGTGCTCTATAAGGTGGAGTATTTTACAAAAATACCCGATAACCTACCTTGGAGGACTTGACGATACATATATTGATGTACACATAGCAATTTTTGACCAAGTACATTACAATTCAAGGAAATGGGATATCATTGTAAATGTTCTTGGTGTGTGTAATTGTAACATGAACTTCGCATATGTTCTTGCTGTTGGGAAGGTTCGACATTAGATAATAGAGTATTATAAGATGTGCGAAACAAACTACATGGACTTAAAGTTCCTACCAGGATGTTGTGCTTGACATTACAAGTCCTTGTAGTTTGCTCTACATTATAGTTGTATTACAGTAATGTAATTTTTTTGTGCTTTGTTTAACATTTTAAGGAAATTGCTTTACATTAAGAGAGTTACTCAAAAATTTCAAAATGTTGCAACCGTTATATACTAATTGTTGATTTCCAAACTACCTAATTATAGGTTTTTTTTTCATTTTAATAATAATGACTTTATGTTTAAATATTTAATTATAATAATTAATTTTTTAATTTTAAATTTTTCTAAAATTTTAAATTAAAAAATTTTCATTAGTCATTAGTTTGTTATATATGACTTTGATTCATATTTGATTCTTAACACTTTTGCATATTATATTTTAATATAATTTAAAGAAAACTAGATTTTCTTATGGCTATTGAATATTAATATTTAAGGCTTGCCTGTTTACATTTTCTCTTGATATTTTTCAACTCTTAAATTAATATCTAACAAGTCATTACATTCCCCAATTTTAACTCCTAAAACGCACCTTTTTCTACACAAAATATCCCCCAAAATAAACAAAAAGCAACTCTACCTTGTGACTGATTAATTAGTCACTACACCATCTTTTACCCATACACTTTCTCACCTACCTCTCTATCTAATCTTCACTCTTTCTCTCCTTCCATTTTTCCCCAATAAAGTGGCAAAACACTCACTCACCCACTACAAAATAGTGATTCACACCATTGTGGTCTTGAAGGTTATCCACCTACCTTTTGATTTTGTATTAGTTTTGGTGGTTGGCAAAAGTTTTTTCAATATTCATCCCAAAACCAAGGTGAAAAATATGCCTACCTCATGGATCTAGAGTTATTATTCGATGGGTGGGTCAAATTATCACGAGAAGGGTTTTCTTATGGTTGAAATTAAAGATTTAGTTCAATTCTTTTATGATTTTAGGTTAATAGATTTGAATGCTTCAGGGGTGCACATGGTTCATCCTTGCAAAGGTTGTGAAAATCTTTTTATATTATATTATTTTGTAGTAATTGTTTGTTGTTATACAGTTCTCTGCATAGATTCATCAATTTGATTTTCCATGTTGCTTATCTATACACCATGTTATGGTTTGATTGTTTGGGAAATATTATTCTAGTTTTGATATGAGTATCGTGTATTTTCTTTTACAGTAGTCTAGAAATTGTGATTAATGTGATTTGAGTGGTTGGATGATTCGTTTGTGTTAAGGATTTATGTATATTGAAGATATCTATTTGATTATTTTGTTAATTTCTTAAATTAAAGTGGAATTAGGTATAGGTGTTGGATTATAAATAGTATAGAATTTGTTCTGATTATATCAATATGTGATATCATCTCATATTAGTGGATATTCTATAATCTTAGAATGTGCTATGTTATTCTTGGGTTAATGTGTATGTTTGATCATATTAGAATATCATCTCATATTATGTTGTAAATATAATGTGCCATTGTAATTGCTTACTATATCTACTTATATGTGTTGTCATTTAGGTTCAATTTTCATAGGTCTATAGTTATCCCTAGGTGATTACTTTTTTGTGTGAAGTTTTTAAGAAACTCTAAAGCTATTTATATTAGCTATTTACCCTCTACTATCATATCTCACCTACTTCTATACAGTTGATTGCATATTCCTGATGCTTTTTAGTTGTCTCTTTTCAAGCCTTATTTGCACCTACTTATACCACCTTGCATTCTCAACACACAAATAATACCCGAGCTTGCTTATAGTCCATTGTGTTCCTTCTTTACACTAGCAAACGAGCACAATGGAGAATCAAACCTCATCCTACTGTGGTGACAATTAGTGTCCTGAGAAGTTTGTAGGGGTAGAATCTAAGAAGGAAGTTTTCAAGGAATCTAGTTTGACTTGTTTCAGGTTTTCAATGAGTATAATTTTTTTATGCAGTTGATTGCTTGTTGTATTGGCTATTTTATGAGAGTCTAATAATTTTTTATGTGGTATTTTATTGCATGTGCTTATACTATATAGCAGTTTCTATTGTTGGTGCTACTATTATGTTGAATTTACCTCATTCAAATATGTTAGTTGTTGATCATGGTACCTCTAGTTTGTAGCACTAGAGTAGAATGCATGGTTAGTTTATGGCCTTATTATGTCATTGTTTCTTTGCAAATCATCCCACATACTCTACCATTTCGGAGAACAATCTTTGGAATGAATTTTAGATAGCAACGAGGACTTGACAGTTTCTAGATATTTTATATAGTTAGTTGCTATACAACCACCATATTATGACATAAACCTAACAAATTCAATTAAAAGTGATGTTTCCTTTTCACTAACAAGTTGTTCAAATTACCAATCTAATTAGTTTGAATTACATTAAAAATAATTCTTTTAAGTGAACAACACCCGCTAAGTTTGCTATTAAAAAAATTGCAAGCTAGCATGTTGGAAATTATTTTTTGAAATTGCAATCAATTTTGTTTAGTTATTCTTTCAAATTTAAATATTCTAAACAAAACTATGAATATTTATTCTTTCAAAGTTGCAGCAAATTTTTAGACAGTTTTTGGTAACTTTTTTTCTTATAAGTTTTATCTCATTGGGTATAAACAAAAATGTTTTTATTATCCTACCTCCAAGCACATAGCAGTCCAATTAAGATGTGAGTTTTAATAATTTTAAACTAAAAAAATGCATTACTTATCTAAGAACTCAATCTTAAAAAAGTCTAGCACTTAATTTGCATTTACTAGAGGAAAATGATACATATAATCTTATAAACTTTTAAATCTTTACACTTGATTAGACTTTTATAAATAGACTAAATAAGCTCCTTAACTATTCTAAACATATAATGCACCCTGTATGAATATCCTTGGTAGATAATTATTTAAATTTAACAAGTTTTGGCTTAGAACTATTCAATGTATCTTGAATGAATACTAAGGGAAAAGTGCCTTTGTGCATTGGTTTCGGTGGAAACTATAGGTTAAACAACACACGTTAGTCCATTGAGAATGAGCGAGCATTTATTAAGCTTTCATATGAAGAGTTCGTGAATGGACAATTGTTGACCATAATGTTCTCGCAATTTACATGGTCTCGCATTTGCAATAAACTTAATGCTAGAACACAAGCTTGATATAATTATATTGTTAAGCGATGCAAAACAAAGTGGTGTTGTTTTCAGATAGCATGGCTATATTCCATAATCTACTTACAAGGGAGACTTGATGGGGCTGGGATTACAAGAGGGGAACTATCACAAGTCCACCAGATCGCATTCAATAGTGGCTAGTGGTAATTTATTTTATAACAATTTTAGTAATTATTAATATTATGCAAGAACACACCTTTCTTAAGCATACTAGTTGGTTAGAAGTATAAATGACATATTTCACTTTTTTCTTGACATACTTAAATTTATAGGATAACCTTGATAATTCATACCTTATCGAGCATGGATTACCATACAATGATCACTGTACTAAGATGTTTCAGTCAAGCTTTGCAACAAGTTCACATTTTTGTTCATCCTCACTGCCTGTGACTCGCTCCAAAAAGGAATGTCCTTTAAGTCCATATGAATTTGTAGGAGAGAGTCATTAAAGGCTTAATAACTTAATAAATACTGCCAGTAGCAGTGATGGTCCATCTCATAGGAGAAGGGTGAAACCAAAGGCCTATAAGGATGCTTGCCTATTTGATGCATTCTATAAGTAGGGTGACTTAATGGATCCTAAATCTAACTGGGTTGAGGCCAATGCCGAAAAATCAATTGAGCATGTGGATGCTCTTCAAGCTATGGATGGACTTCGTGATGATCTTTTTTCCAAAACCATTCATGAATTAAGAAGCTCAACAATGTGGTCTTCATTAGGATGGACAAATGTGAAAAAAGGATTTGGGTTGAATCCTCAGGGTATATATGATAATCATCCCATGTGTGTCCACCTCTACTATTGTACTTTTACTATAATGTTTTACTTTTGTATCTCTAATTTCTAGCCTTTGTTGACTCTTTCTTGTTTTAGTATGCTTATGTTATGCTTTCTTAAGACGTTGCCATGGTATGCACCTTGAATTTAATTGCACTCTTTCTCTTATGCACATTTTCCCTTAGTCCTCTTTGTAAATCATTTTTTTTTCTTTAATTGTCTCATAATTGATGCTTTTACCTGATACTTGTGCCTTATGAAAAAAGTATGGGAAGCTCATCTAATCTATGGATCAATCACTATCAAAGTGAAAGTGATTGCAATTTGGGCACTCTAGGGAGTAACATTTTTGGTGGTTACAAAGAATTGTTCTTCATAACTGAAGTTACTGCACCAAACATGCATCAATGAAGAATGCCTCGTAACAAATCCTAGATGCAAGGTAGTGATTGGTTTACTGAGATAGTCATTGCCTCATCCACAATGGTGCTATGACAACATGCATATGAGCAAACCTACGTTCAAGTATCTTGTTGACTTGTTGACATCTTGTGGGCAATAAACCCAAAGTGCAAATTCACATGTATTAATTGTGAAGGAGGTTGCTATGTTCATGTGAACTATTAGGATACACCAATGCTAATGCAACACTATGGAAAGATTCTACCATTCTCTAGAGATAATTAATCATCTCATAAGACAAGTCTTATGAGCATTGAATTCCTTGGCACCTAAGCTTATATGTTGTCCAAATTTTGATGCAATTCCACCTCAGATAGAGTCCAATCCCAATTTCTATCCTTACTTGGAGGTTTGACAATTCATCATAAATGTAACGATACTTATTAATATGTTTAGCAATTTTGATTTAGATAACTCTTCAATAAATATTGTTTAATAATTACATATCATTTTTTATTTTCATAATTTTTATTTATTTCTTCACATTATTATATCATGTAATGTCATTAATTATTAATTATTTCAAGATAAATGCAAAATAAAATCAATGACACATCATTTCCCTACAATCATATATTAGTAATTACCTATATATACATACATCAATCATCCATATACATATACATATACATATACATATACATATACATATATATTAAATTTAAAAATATAATTGCATCACACAAACCTAACCAAAAAGTAATTGATTTTACATTTATAGTAAAATTTATCTTTTACAAAATAATTCCAAACATATCATTTCATTCTTCATGTTTCTCCAGAGTAAAATTAAATAGTTGGCAAATTCCCCAAATTTAACTCCTAAAACACACTTTTCCAGAATATTTTCTAGAAAACGCCCAAAACATAACCAAACAAAACCTTAGTTTTAGATTTGTAGATATTACTAATGTTAATCAATAAAAATATTCTCTATTATTAATATTTTGGGGCTTAAGGTTTATACAATCATGGGATTTTAGAATTTAGAGTTTAAATTTTATATTTAGATAAATTTTATTAGTTTTCTAAATATATTATACTACAAATCTACAAATTAAAATTATGAATTGATATAGTCATCTTATATTATATGTATAGAGTATGGTTAGATATTTTAAAACAATTAATGTTCCTTTAGCTAGTTAATAATTTTAATATTTTATTACTTTATTTAGAATGGAAAAATTAATTATTCTTGATTTAGTTAATTTTTTCTAGTATTAATAAAATGACAACAACATAAATTTAATTATAAAATCAAGTTTATATTGATTAACATTATCATTCATATAATGATTAACTAATATTAATAGAATAACAATAACATAAATTAATTATAAAGTCAAGCAATAAAAACTTTATATTGACTAACTTTACGGTCCATATATCGATATTTCAAATTTTTCTTGATTTAGTATTGTTTAAGTATTATTACTACTGTCTATCGATTCATCATAATCCATAACTATTATTTTTTTTCTTATTAATTCTTTAATTACTAATTTATGTTTATATTTATTTATATATAGATTATGAGATTTTATATTGAAAAAATAAAAATAACTTATTATGCATAATAATATATTATATATGATGTTTTTTTAAATACTATCATATATATTAGAAATACATGAAAGATTAGAATAATTATATATATAATAATTTTTTAAATATTATTTATCAAATACCACTAATAGATTTAATTAAATTATGGATAATAGATAAATGGATATATCTAACAAAAATGTATTAAAAGCGGATATTAAATGAATTAAATATGCAATATTGACCATATTTGTATTTGTTTACAGTTGAATATTTATTAATTGAATATGAATAATATCCACTTTAAATGGGTGCAGATAATATACACTATAAATAGATTTTATTGGTAAATAGATTATTGAATAGTTATTTATAGCCTTGCCTAGTTATATGTAGTAAAAATATTCAATGTAAAGAATTACATCACTTTCCTACTGCTGACCGAAGAGTTATACGATGAAATGCAAGCACCAAATTTGAAAACAAAACGTGTATGCAAAAGTAAATATCCTAAACATTACTAGCTTCACATGATGTTTGGTGAGTGTAAACTAAAAACAAAAATGAATGTGTTGGTTTGTGAAAAAATAGGCTAACAACTTTAGAAAACTCATATAGCCATTAGGCTAATGATTTTGATACATTCCCCTCTATTCCCCCTCTACCTAATTCTTATTTTATTTAATCCTTTCCTCATTACCTAGTTATCGCTAGCTAAATTTCTTACTCAATCTATAAGGTTTTTTTTTTTTAAATTATGAATAACTTGAGGTATTTTATGTTCATAATTTCGTAATGACTATGTTCACTTTCTATTTTATTTGTATTCTATATTAAATTATGAATTTCTTCTCATTTTTGTATGCACTAAATTGTTAAATTACTTATTATGAGATTTTAATCAAACAAAGAACAACACCATACATTAATTGTTCAATACTAAGAATACACCAATTACATGGAGACAATATCATCATAGTGGACACGGTAAGTAACGCCTAACACATGACAATTACTGAAATACAACATACCAAACATAATATGATAATGTCTCCATAATGGAAATGATAAGCAACACCTAACACATGACATACCAACAAAGCACTAACAAACCATACATCCCATGGCACCGTACATAGCTAGTGCTTGGGAAAACGATAAATCACAACCAAAAATTACTTCCACAAAAGGCGTGCATTTCCACCATTCCACACATGACATTCAATCTCACTAATTCACAGGTTTATTGAGTGTGTTTGAGCATGATGCATGAGAACTTGCTAGACTGGCACTTGATGATGAAGGGTGAAGGAATCTAAATAATTCACAATCATTTTCTTCAGTCTATAGATTGCCATCAAGTAACTTGGTCCCATCAGAAGGGGTGCATTAGTTACACGAGGAGTAAACTAAATCTTGATTGACATCATTGTGGTCATAAATCATGCTTATGTCATTCCATAAAATGTTGTCAAAGAATTATTTTTGACTATTGTGCTCATATGTTATAACAAGGTCTAATTGCTCAATTGCTGTTGGTTTGAATGACTACTCATGTTATCTAAAATTTGGATAATTTTAGGCTCACCATAGAAGTCAGGAGATTTGGTTTCCCAAATATCTCACACAACTTTATCCAAAACTCCTCCACATTTCTCACACAATTGGGTATTTCTATAGAAAAGTGTTGAAATTCAAAATTTTGATATGAAATATTTCATCAAAAAAATTTTAGCCCACTAATGCTATTATATATATGAAAAATAAAATAGTTATCACAATATCAGCCATGGCCACATAGTCCTAAATGTAGCCATTAGCTATTACGATATTGTTCACAACATCATAGGTGATAGAGGTGAGAAAAATAAGAAAATGAAACACCTTGTGTCTATGCTGCAACTTCTTGAATAGGACACTTGCATCTTTATATGTGAATCTAGTACCGAACGTATAGTTGATGGAGTCAATTGATGAATGGATTGCAACAGTATTTGAGTGGGTAATAGTTCTCCCATCTTCATGGGTAGATTAGGCATGCCACTTGATGAATGTTTTGTCATCTTCACAAATCTATGGTACTGTGTACAAGATATGGCTACATGGATTTCTTAGAGCCATTAGTAGGATGTGAATGAGCAAGAAAGTACAACGAATAAATGTATGCACGAGGCTTAAATGTTGGGAAGTAGATGAAGTTCCATTTAGAGGTAGTAGCATTCATAAGATGAAAAACATTTATGAATTCATTTCTATAAATTAACTCATATCCATAATTTCAATGAGAGAATTATTTTTACAAGATATGATTAGGATTGTTGTCACACCATGCAAGTATAATTTATGGTCTAATTGCATTGTCAATATTGCTGAGTGACAAGAATCTTGTTTCTTATTCAAGCTGTCATGTAGCATTTCTAAGTTGCATGTATTTTATTACCTCTTGTAATTGTGGCATTTACTTATAAAAAAGAAACTATGGCACATTAGCTTGGAAAACATCACATGCGGTCAAGTTTGCATGAGATTTTTTTTTTCAAATTTATTCCACTCCATCTTTGTCTTGTTTGTTGTTAATTCACTTATAAATTTGATGGTTGATTAATTTTAAGACAACTAAGGGACATTACAGTAACCCTTTGTGCTCTAAAAAAGCATATATATATGATGACTTGTCTTTGTTTCATTAACTTTATAAGAAGGTGAAAATACATACTACATAAGTTTCCAATTAATTAATGCTACACCTAGATTTCCTTCAAAATTAAATTCCACCATATCCATGACAAATAAATTCATATATATGAATCATTACTTTGCTTAAATGAAAAAAATTAACATCCATTAATAAAAATGCAGATAATAAGTACATTGAAGTGGAATATAAATATTACAATCCATACATATACTACATCAAAATATTGTTACGACAATACATGATGAGTTGTCAATGTAATATTGCCCATAATTATGGCAACAATAAGGATTTTGCAAAGGCACGCAACAACCATCAATGAAATATTGCAACCAACATTAGAAACATATGATGAGTTTGACAACAGAATCATTTACTCTGCATGTTGAAGAACCTACATTTGAACTTTCACAAGGGTGAGTAGTATGGACATCGACAAGCTCCCACGATGAATTATTGTATACACCTATTGAGTACTGTGAGCTGAAGGAAACATCCAACCAATTACAACATTCTTCGCACGTACCAAACTCAATATTAGTGTGAAGGCATTTCATGGTATTTATCCCACTAGATAAAGCAACCACCATGATCTATTGCCTTTGGACATCTATAAAACCACCTATCGAGGTTTTTACTGGTTCGGGATGGACTATCGAAAGATCATTAGACCACTATCACAGCTATATAGTGGATGAGTTTTCGCAACTTGAGCAAATATACATAATAGATCAAGCACACACTCCTCTCACTTTGTTGGATTATGAATAAAATTAGATTTAAGCTTAAAAAACTATATAACATATGGGAATGCAATTAATACAAGCAATTGATGTATAATTTCACAAAAGAATGGTCTGTAAATAAATTATCTTCATGCCTTAATTAGCAACATCCCCTCTAATAATTTGTCTTCATACTTTAATTACAAAGCTCCAAACATAAGTGAGAAATATGCATTTTCTTTTGTACCTCAGTTTCCTCTTTGAAAAATAAAGAAAATACCATGGGAGGAATGTTCCAATAAATCTATCAGTAAGTAGCACGCCAATGTTGTGAAAACCAAATTTTTAAAGATTAATAATCGAGGATATTAATGGAATTTAAGAAAACAGCCTTTCACAATCTTTCAAATTAAATAGGAATGCAATATTATGACATTTATAATCTAAACCACAATCTCTAATTTCAAATAGGCATATTAATCATTCAAATAACCCTTAATCTTATTGTGCCAAGATTAGGGATACTAATAGTCTTTTGTATCAAATATGGCCTTGGACTTCAAACCTATAATTAGCACAAAAATTTTTAAGTTGAAAGTTGCAAGGATAAAAGGTTGAATTTATTTATACTTGAATTTGAAACACTAAATATATGGAAAAGATAATTATTACAACTCCTAGGAAGATTCATTGGTTAACAAACTAAAAAATTCAAATTTAAAATCTATTTTTTTTTTAGAAAATGACGACACTCTTTTGGTTGTTATCTTCAACTTTTGGTTGTTATCTTCAACTACTTCAATCTTATCTTCTCATAATACTTGATACTCCTCCTCAAATTAGTGCATATATGCCTATCATGTCCGACATGCTAATAGTAGCCTCATAGTTAGGTTTAAACAATCCTTTCATGAGAATAGAAGCTATTTGCAGTAATGTTAAAACAAATGACATGCATATTTTTCTCACTCCACATTTCTCCTTTATTAAGCGTCTTTCAATTTCAACAAGCTTTCTTTGATCACATTAAACTAGACTTTCCAAAATGCTAATAGCATTATTATTGTTATGTTAGAGCTTCATAGGTATTGACTTAAGTCTTCTCAATTCCTTAAAAAACTTTTTAACCATATTATTTCACAAGCTCCAAGGGCCATTGACTTGTTATCTGCTTTAGTACTAGTTTGTGCTGCTACATTTTGTTTTTTGCTCCATGAAGTTGCCAAATTTCACTATATGAATGTGTATTCCTGATGTAATTAACCAAGCCTCTGTAGTTTGTATCTATATATGCCTCAATATTTCTCTACTCATTTGTTTTGGAAACAAACCTTTTCCTATAGAGCTCTTTGAGTACCTCAAAATTCAAAATACAAATTCAAGGTTCTTTTCTTGAGAGGAATGCACAAATTGACTTATAAAGCTTATAGAAAATGGAATATTAGGTCAAGTGCTAGATAAGTACGTAGATACGTTTCCTGACAATTCTTTGGTATCAGAATTGTCTACTGAATCACCTTTGCTATCTCCAAAGTTTATAATTTGGTTCAGTGAGGGTTTCTATAAGGTGACAACCTTATCTATATTTCTTTAAGTAGATCATGACTATATTTCCTCTAGGACACCACAATTCCTTTATGTGATCAAGCTATTTTAATTTTCAAAAAGCATTTTAGCGTTCCAAGTCTTTCATTTCGAATTAAGATGCCATGCACCTCTTTAATCTCTCTATCATATCTATATCATCTCCTGTCATAATAATATAGCTGATATACACTATAATGGGTATCTTCCTTTTAGTTGAGTACTTTGTGAACATTGTACAATATATTTATACCTAATCGTATCTTAGCCATTATAAATTAAGTTTCTCAAATCATGCTTCTTATGACTATTTCAATTAATATAAAGACTTCTTTACTTACACATTTTTGTCCAACCTTCTTTCTAAAGCTTGGTGGGAGATCCACACAAAGCTTTTCCACTAAATTACCGTTAAGAAAGATATTTCTTGAAAGCTATTGCAAAGGCCACTCAAGATTGCATGCTATCTGTTAGAGTACTCTTATTGTATTTAACTTAGCCACAGTCACACAAATTCTAAAATAATTAATACCATATGTTTGAGTAAATCCCCTAGCCACCCAATCATGCCTTCTATCTCTCAAGTGATCTATCTAACCTATACTTACTTATAGAAATCCATTTACACTTGGTAGTATTTTTTCCCTTTCATAGTCTTGTACCTCCCATATCTCATACTTTTCAAGGGCTTGCATTTATTTTTCTAAATATCTCTCTCCACTGAGAAACTTGCCTTATATAGCCTTTGGAATCTCTACATAGGAAAATTGAAAGTTAAATATATAGTTGTATGTTATAGATTTTTCTTAGATACAAAGTGTGATACGTGATAGTTATCCAAGTGTCAATTAGTGACATGCATAGTTTGCCCCCTTAGGTAACTTAGAAAATGAGATGAAATTTCATACTTCAGAAGTCACTTAGAGCAGTCAATGTGAGTTCATATTTTTCTAAATAATTTAAAAAATAACTTTTTAAAGACTTGTTTGAATTTTTCTTTTGCATAAGTAGTAATTTGCCTCGTTCTTAATTTTTTTTCTTTCCTGAGGCCAAGTATTAGCTAAAGCTTGTGTTTTTAAATGTTGTAAATATTTACTCCCTTTTGTTCTTATGGAATTTTTTTCCTATTAATTCATATTTGTATACTTAGCTAAATATATGATTTTCAAGTGTTAATTCATAATTTATTTTTGAATGATGTGCAAAAGGAAAGTGTGAGTCAGTGTTCAACCCTTTCTTATCAAACTTTATTATGAGCCCCTCAAAAGGTACTTTTTCTTTTTCACAATAGCGTGATGCAATGTGTGAGTGCAAATGTGACCCTCAAAGAGGTTTTACTGCAATATTTTGTCATTTGAATTAAATTTGACTACAAGCCTAACTAATGAGGTCTTAACTTAGACCTTAAGTATTGTGACAATATTTGGACATAACCTCATTTAGGAGGTCTTATTGCTGACATTAAATTTATGGTGTTTAGATGTAAGCCTTGTTCAAGACATCTTATTATTAATGTTTGGTGAGTTAGCCACATACCCTATGAAGGGTCCAATAATAAGCTTTAGTTGTGTGGCCACATGCCTTTGATAGAGCTTACACATAGTGAACACATACCCTTAGAGGAGTCTTATAATAGGTTATGCTTCTAAATGAAGGAAGTTATTTCGGGACTCTAATGGAGATATTACTCCATAGATAGAGTCATTTAAGCTTTCTTGCAATGATGTTACTCCATAGAGGAAATTGCTCTAAGACTTCTGCGGAGATGTCATTCTATTGTTGCTCTATAAAGGTAATTGCTTAGGAATTCCCACAAGGCTTTGCTATAGAGATAAAGTGATTTGGGGACTTTTGTGAAGAGCCATTTTTTATCTCCTATGAATGTGTTTCCTCATGGAGTGAGCCACTCAGGGACTCTTGTAGAGGTGTTGCTTTATGCTCAAAGGCTTCTATAAGGTGTCATTTTATGGAAGGAGTCACTCCAAGACTCCCACAAAGTGTCATTCCATGAAAAAAAAGACTTAGAGTCTTCTGCAAAGATGTCACCCCATAAACGAAGTCACTTGAGGACTCCCATGGAGATTTCATTCCATGGAGGGAGACGCTTAAGGTTTTCTATAGAGATGTTGATCTGTGGAGTGAGTCACTCTAGGGCTTTTATGGAGATGTTGTTTTCATTTTATTTTTATTTGTGCATTCCTCCTTTAGTTTTACTGCAGATGTGTTATTCCTGGAAGTATTTTCTATAGAACAAAAGGAAATAAATGTATAGGAAAACTTTGTAATGCTTTATTGAAGACATGAAGAGTAAACTATTGTTCTCTTTAGTTGGATGAACTTTTATTCATAATGAAAATAGAAATTTGCCTATGTTACTGGAAATGAGAATGGAATATTGGGGGAAAAAATCTAGCTACCCTATTGGAAATAATTAACTTGAAAGGGAAAAAACATTGTAAAACACCTTAAGAGGAGTATTTATTGAGATTAGGAGCATTTTCCAATTCTTCTGTGTGGATTGGGCCACCAACAGTGCATTCCTCTCTTCAAATGTTTTTTTGAGTATAAATTTGCACTATTTTAACCTTTTCCCTTGGTTCCATGATTTGTTGAGTGAGCATTGGTGGACTCTATCCTCTTTTGGTCTGGAAAATAACTTGGAATTTTTTTTCTTTAGATCATATATGCTTTTAGGTAGTCGCATTAGATTAGCTTTTATTCTTAACCCTCATACGGCGGCATTTCTCAGTAGTATGCTTTTAGCCACAATGAAAGTTGCATTACTTTAGGAACTTTTAGCTTTTCAAATTCTGCATAACCTATAGGGGTCATTCAACTAAGCACTATTTTTTAAAGAGTAAGAGTATCTCTGTTCTTGAAAATTTTCAAGGGATTGTATTTGAAGGATGTTTAGTAGGGATTGTGTTGATGTTTATCTAGTTTTTTATCAGTGTTGGTTCCTCCCTCTTGTACCTTGTGCTTGCTAGCATCTTAAGGGGTCACAAACTCATTGATCTTGATATATTTCTCTATACAAATAAGAAGCTCCACCAATAGCTAGGGGGTTTTTGATTATGGAATCCCGAAGCTTTTGATGTTATAGGTTTTGCTAGATGATATTGTAGGTTCCATTGGATAGTGCCACACATGAGCCTTTAGTTGATACAGAGGATTTCCTGCATTATCTGGACAAAATGATTAAGGTAATATCTCAATGACTCTCCATCCTTTTGTTTGATAATAAAATGGTATTTGTGATTGATGAAGAAGTTATGGAGAAAGCACTCGCTAATCGTTATCACTCTATGATGATCTAGCTAGCATTTGGATAAACCACATCACAACATACTTGGTGAGCATAGTGTGAAAAACTTTGCAATATGATTCAACTATGATACACTTGGTGAGCGTAGCACGAAAATCTTGTAGTATAATGCTTCACTTAGATTGTAAAGGTCCATCATTGCTAGAAAGTTGTCCTAGTGCTCTTGCGAGTCTATTGCGCCATCAAATTCCAATAGGTTAGCTATCTTCATTCTAGGAGGAAATGCCTATACCAAAATAGTTAGGTAGAAAGGAAATTATCTCATTAGGAAGTAGTGCTTACTATGCAAGCATCTTTTCTAATGTCGGTTGCACTTTCGTTGCAAGTTCTGGCACTAGACATGACTGCACCTCAGGTTGGTG
The DNA here is from genome assembly GCA_014898725.1 of Jacaranda copaia. Classification (NCBI taxonomy): domain Eukaryota; kingdom Viridiplantae; phylum Streptophyta; class Magnoliopsida; order Lamiales; family Bignoniaceae; genus Jacaranda; species Jacaranda copaia. The sequence goes on along the minus strand of JACGDI010000656.1, from coordinate 695,627 downwards.
GTTCTCCATGTTCTCTAACCTTAGCACCAGTTGGTTGTTGAAATCTCAAGCTCTGAATTTCATATGTATTCTTAGCATTCCTTGTTTTTTGATAAGAGTTCCCACAGACAGCGCTAACATAATGCTTCCTGGAAATGGAGCTAAAGTCCTTTATGGAAGTCAAAGACTTTTAGCTCTCAATTTTTGTAAATGGTTTTTTCTCCCCAATTTGACTTTTATGAGTAGTATTTATGGTAACTTTTTCTTTAGTAGGTTTCAACCAATTAGGGTCTAGATGCTCTTCTTAATAGGCTCAGTCAATTAGGCTCTTAGTCCTTTTTATTCATTTATTAATTAATTGATTGACTCTTTTTAATTTATTTTTACTTTTTTACCCTTAAGGACTTAACTTGTCATGTCAAGTTAGAAATTAGAATATTTAAAAGTAATCGTTAAGAGCTGATATATATACTTTGCATACTTCAAATATTTCATGGCTTGAATTTATAACTGTTATTTAAATGTTCAATAGGTTCATCCAATTGTTAATCTCGATTTGTCCATCTCACATATTGTGCTTATTTTCAGGTATAAGCATGCTTTCGGTAGAAGTACTTTTAAATAGAATTGGTGGTTAAAAAGGAGGATGAAATTTGGATGAAAGGTTGGAGTCTTTCCATTTCTTGCTCTTGGTTATTGGTTACTTGCATATGTTGGAGTTATAATGGGATCTGAGGTGTTTAGTATGTTGATAAAAAAAATTTGAGTTGATTATTTTTTGTTTAAAAAATTTGAATTGTAATATTTTAAGGAAAGACTTTGGCCAATTTTTTTGATGCATTAATCATTCAAAATTGCCTTGAATAACCCCTAAATAGAGGGTCAAATAAATAAATTCAAGATATGTAGTGCTATAAAAAACAACAATTATAATTCAGAATCTTCAACATTCAAATAAGTCAATTTTAGTAGAAATAATTTGAGAAAATAATAACGCTTATGAATAATGAAAACCATGTGGAGGCACCAAGACGTGTATAGCCTATATCAAATGCCTTGATCTGTATTCTTCATTCCATCTAAAGTACGTACAAAATGAGAAGGATACAACGCAACCAATTTATTGATTATTGATATATCATTAAGTGCCGCCGATCAAAAAGACCCAAATAATGGATTTTAGTTTCTTAACAAGTTCCACTTGATGTAATAGCCCAAAGTTCTACCGCAACACAAAATTAAGTACAAACATGAATTCAATCTTCATATAATTCAAATAATCCAAATAATTTTCTTCGTTACATAAACATTTAATCACACATCTAGAACTCAATATTAATAATAAAGTTGATCAAATAATACCAACACAATACTAAAATATGATATATAATTTAGGTTTCAACTCATACTTAGAGATTAATGGATTTTGTTCATTATCCTTATAAACTTTGACAAATTTTTTACGGAATTTGTTATTGGAATTTTATTCCAATATATGGACTTTTATTAATTAGATTTATTTTCTAATAAGATAAAAATGGGTTAAATTAATACTGTTAATAAGACATGACTCATACAACTTATTATTTTGACCCAATATTGTTAAAGCGTACTATTTTTGCCTAATACTGTTAATGTTTTTCTTTTTTTTATCTTAATAGCCTTGGTATAATAGTTGGGGTAGGCTCAATCCTAGAAGCTTGTCATGGAAGAGCTTTGTAGGGTTTTATCTTATATATAATGTGGTTAGATCCCTTTTTCACCCCACATTTTGATATTATTATTCTATTAAAGCTGTCAATTAGTTTGTGTAAGAAGGAGAGGAAGGCTTAGCCATTGATTTGTGTAATTGTAAGAATTCTTGATCATCAATCTAATGGCTCAGATATGTATTACAAATAATCTATCTATGGCATTTGGAATACATGGTTATTTGAATCTTAGGTTTATTTATGTCTAACAATTAGTATTTGAGCCATATATCTATAAATCAAATCATTGACTCTTGTTCTAATTAATTATAATGCTAAATTGTTTGGCAATCTCACGCATATTAGTTTGAAGTCAAATCTTAATTGTGTTGCAAATTTCGTTTTGGAATTAGCCTAGGTCTGAATCATGTAGCATGTTAGTGTAAAATGGTCTTTCCGGTTGCTCAATTACCATGTAGATTTCTAGGTTGTACGAAATTGGAGGTCTTATGAATGATTCTTTATGAATTATTTTCGATTATGCTTGAATTAGTGCCTATCAGACGATGCACATTGCGCCTTGGCTTCATTAATGTTGAAAGTTGTACTGCTGAATGGTTTGGATTGTGGAATTTGAAGTATATATGTGTACACTTTACACACACACATATATTATATATCTATATCTATATATGGCCTCCACTAATTAATTATATATTGGGTCAACAAATAGGAAAACGTAATTATATGTACTACCGCCAAACCAAAACTGTTTTTATTTTTGTTTTTATTTGCAAGTAATCAATTGAGCTAGCTAGCAAGATGGTCTCCTTCAATGTGGAGAAGAAAATCAAATCTCCTCCGGTTTACCAAAGCAATATATACATCTCCGACCATACTGTTTGTGATTGTATTAATTACATTGTCAAAATTGTCAGACACGTACATGACAAAAGTACATAATTAACTACGAAATAAATCAACCGAGCATGACCTTGGTAAGATAGATACAATTATTGAGATGTATAATTAAGGGGTTTTACTAGTTAGGAATATTATACATATATATATATATATACACACACTTCCCTCATTTTTAAATTATAAAATTAGTTTGATTTAGAGGGTGTTCGATTAAACTTATTTAAAATATTTTATAAAATATTAGATTTTATCTTTAAAATAAATTATAGAGTATTTGAATAAAATGAAATGTTGGAACTTATAAAATGTTAGTAATGATAATTTTGTAACTAAAATAATTAAAATAAAAATATTTGTTGAGATTCTAAAAATAAGTTAGGATTTCTATATTTTTTTAAAAGAATTTATAAAATTTTAACATAATATATTGGGATTTTATAAACTTTTAATATCTTATAAAATGTTTTAAAGATGTTATAATTAAAGATTGTCTTAGTATTATATTAATATATTTTAGATGGATGGGTGCATATATGTTGTCCTGTTTTATTTGTATGCCCTAATTATTTGTCATTAGTCTGTTTTTAATTAAGTAATGATCGTGTTATGTTGTTGTTAGTGAAAGGCCAATAAGCAATGGGCCGGCACAAGAAATCATTCCTCAACCCGCTACGCTATTGTCAATCTCGAGATTTCTTTATTAATTAAATCATTGGTGCATTACTTTGAGGGCAGTTTTTGTGCTAATTGTAATGATAGATATTTCATAAATTGCTTTAATTAAATCGCTTTCATGATCTGACCTAATTATAAAGCAAATGTTAAATCTAGCAACTCCCTCATTAATTGACATTGACGGCATGCAAGTGTTTGAATCGGAGACCAATAAATAAATAAATAAATAAAAATCATGCAAGTATCTTCAAACTCCCAAAAACTAACCCTCACAATTCAGAAAAGAAAATAATAATAATAATAATAATAATAATAATAATTCCAAATTAAATTTTGGTGAAAAGTAGATTGTAAGGAATAAAAGGAATCTATAATTACTGTGTACAGTAGTGGAACCCTGGCCGGTGAAATATTGGTAGATGTTTTAAAAATACTACATTCTTAGTTTAGAATGCCCCAAAACTTATAAGTTTACTGAAAAGTACCGCAAAATATAAGTTTGGGTAATTCCTTGCAGGTTTCGGATCAATCTAATTTTTTCATTCCCGAAAAATATAAGTTTAAGTTATATAGCCAAATTCTTTTAATGTCTTCACGACATGCTATTAATGTTTATTTATAAAATGTATACTATAATTTTTGAATTATTAAGACTGCAAAAAGGTCTTAAGGTATAATTATTTTATGTTTTATAATTATTGTTATCTTGTTTAAATTAGTGTGCTTTGGACTTATTTAATTTTTTTAATTATTGATAATTCTAATATTACTCAATATATTTTTGTGGATACATGATAATTAAATAAATTAGATTCTAAAATAATTTGAATGCTCCAAATTTTCTTTACAACTCCCCGAAGTACATATTGTTCTAGTGCTTAATTTTATGGGAGTATTGTATTCATATTGCACGTGTGCAAGTAGGGCAATTAATTATTGAACTTTGTCATGTGCTTATATTATGGGTTGAAGTGAATAGTTGCACCAAAATGTTCTATTTATTAAGACATGTAGAATTTTGTGGCATGCATAACTTGAGTTAGTATTATCATACACTCTTACCTATCCAAAAGGGGTTACATATGTGTGATAATTGATTTTATTGGTGTGAAACAAATTGATGAGTGATATGGAATAGTCCAACAGGCTCAGCCCAACAAGTTATCGACTTTAGAGAAGGTCCCTAAGCCCACTTAACATACACAGTCTAATATTGCTTCTGGACCTAGCTGGGCTAGATCACTCGACCACAGTCGTCTGGTCGAATGAATTGTTCTCGATTGCACCCAATGGGAGGCTGCAAGTGACTTGGTCCAATCAACCATTTCTCTAGTCGACTGCCCTATCTATTCGACCATTATCGACCAAAGTGCTCGCTCTGGTGCTGACTCATATCCTTGCTGCATTTAATATTCTAACAAGCAACATGCTTCCACATTAATGGCGCGTACAACTCAATACAATCTCTGCCACCAACTTTGGCAGCGAGATGCCTACCAAGAGTATTGTTCACCCTGGAAACCAAGAGATGATGCCACTTAAAATAGTATCAAAATTCAAAATGACCAGTAACCCCCAAGTAAGGACAAGAACCCTCTACACCTAACAGGGGCATCTTAGACATATTACACACTAAGAGAAGGCTATAAATACCTCACTTTTAGCCACACTCTAGGTAATGCCATATACATTTTATGTTCCTACTCTTCTGTTCTATTACCTTATCTCGACCAGAACTAACTTGAGTGTCAAAGTGCCTTCGTTGAGAGCACCTTAGCTAGTTTAATGTTTGTTGTTCATTGCAGATCTTAGATATTGAAGAATATTGCTATTGGATCGCTCGACCTCTATGGTTGGATTAGACCCTACACCATCGAATTCAATATAAACAACTTTTAACCTCATATTTTGGAGTTGTCTATCGAAAACCTTGGGTGTGCAATTGAAAAATGGTGAACACAATAAGTGCCATCTCTAAGAGGGAGGATAACAAAAGATTTGAATCTCCACCTCCACCTCTACCCTAACAAGGTTCACATACTCCATGCCCCAGTGCACCCTGGGAGTAAGTTATAACATTGACTATGCCTTAACTAATGTAGCTGATAAGTGAGCAAATATCTGCCTAAATCTCTACTCAACTTTTTACTGGATTAAATAGGCATACCAATATGCCAGCCCCCGCTAGTAGTACCACTCCAGAATCGCCCTCACTAGAAGAAAGGTCTTCTTAGGACAGTCGTGGTCATTAGAAATTCAAGTGGCCACTAGCTAGATGTGAAACCAGCCCTAGATGCCCCCAGGGAGAGAGGGGGGATCAAAATTAAGGGAGAAAATTGTGGACTCCATGGACCACCACGTTTAACCTAATCGAGCCTTGTAGAGCGATAAGACCAAGTGCGTGATATAATATTTGACTAGAATACTACCCAAGCTAATCGAGAGGAGTGAGAGGAAGTCTCCCACCAAGTATAACAACTAAACAAGCTTCTCAATGAGAAATATGGATGGGGTGCCTAACCCAAAGGGCCCCTAAAGGTCTCATTGAGAGTAAAGCTCCCTTTTTATACATGCGATTATCAATGAGCACATCGTTGTTGATGCCAAAGTCCTAATCGGATTGCCAAGATACAATGGCTCAACAAATCCTAATGAGCATTTGATGTAGTTCGAGCATATAATGTAACTGCAGTAGCACAAAGAGTATATCCACGCCAAGATGCTAGTGACAACTTTTCAAGGTATTGCAGTTAATTGGTTTGTAAAGCTAGAGCCCTTGTTGATATACTCCTATGATAAAGTTTATGATAAATTTTTGCCCCAGTTCAGCAGCCGGAGAATGGTTAAACGCCTCCACACTCACCTCTATACTATCAAGTAGAATAAAGGAGAATCCCTCCATGACTTCTTCATAAGGTTCAACATGGAGGTCCTGAAAATAAACAACCCCAATATCGAGTTCCTAATCGATGTGCTATTTTTGGGACTCAAACATAAAAAATGCGCCAATGCATTGGTGCATGAGCGCTCGAGGTCAATGGAGGAATTGCTCAACCTGACAGAGTTATATAATCCAAAGGAGATTAACAAACTTAAGTTCGAATCCTCTGAGGTTGATAACAAAAAAAGGAGAGAGAGCTAAAAATATAGAGAAAAAGGTTGATCTCCAATAAAGCATTTCCACGGCTACACCATATTGAACATTCTTAGGAGAAAGGTCCTGTTTGCGATTCAGCATGATAATCTCCTTAAAAAATTGAGAAAGCTAATGGAGACTGAGGTGATAAAAAAATTGAAGAAATGTTGCCATTTTCATAAACAAAAGGGGCATGATATTGATGAATACTTCAACCTATAGGGTGAAATTGAATAGCTCATTAGATAAGGCCATCTCCAAAAGTATATAGCCATGGATGCGTAGGTCGAAGAGGACAAAACTGACCGAACTCCATGTAGAAAAAGATTGATTAGCCCAAGGAAGGAGAACAAGGGAAAACAATCCACCCACAAAGATTGTCCATCCATTCGAGGAGTGATTGATATGATTGCGAGAGGTCCCACCAAGGAGGACTCCAAATTAGCCAAAAGACAAACTCAAAGGAGGCTGAAGTCGACTAAAGCCTCACTTGTCAAAATAACATTCCATCTATCAACGAAAGCAGAGCCCATTTTCTTCACTAATAGCAATCAACCCACCTTGAGGAAAAGAATATCAACCATAAAACTAATTATCCTATAGTAGTCTCTATCAAGATTGCTAACTTTAAAGTGAGAAAGGTTCTACTCAATAATGGCAGCTTAGCCAACATCACCTTTCTCTCCACCCTCAAACAAATGAACATGGGGTAGCTGAAGCTCAAACCTATGTGTACCCCTCTAGTCGGGTTTAGGGGATTAAAAAATATTCCAAAGGATCTATCAATCTATCGACGTTATTTGGCGAGGTACCCCAATGAAAGACTTTGATGGTTAACTATCTGGCGATTAATACCCCATTTGCTTATAATGTTATAATTAGTCAACCAGCTTTAAATAATTTCTATGCCATTGTGACTACCTATCATATGAAGATCAAATTCCCAATCCCAGCGGGCACAGGGGAATTGTTGTGTAACATCAAAGAGGCTTAAAGGTGTTACAATATTTTGATCAAGTCAAGGAAGCAGAAGAATCGACCACAATTGAAGACCTTGGGGATGCCTCTATAGCAGAACCTTAGGAGACCCAAGCTAATAAGAAAAAAAAGTTGGAGGATACCTGAGTTGAGCCCGTTGAGGAATTTAAAACTAAAATTGGCAAGCGGATGGAGGTGTATGTTGACGACATGATTGTAAAGACGAAAAAGGCCCAGGACTATTTGCTCGACCTCAATCACACTTTTGCAATTTTGAGAGCATTTAGTCTAAAGTTGAATCTAAACAAGTGTATGTATAGGGCTCAAAGAGGTAGTTTCTTAGGTTACATGGTCAGTCAGTGAGGTATTGAGGTTAATCTACAGAAGATTTTGGCCATTTTTGACATTAATCCCCCTCAAACAGTCAGAGATATACAACGATTGGTTGGAAGGATTATTGCCTAGGGCAGATTCATCACAAGATTGGCAGAAAAAAGTTTACCTTTCTTCAAAATTTTCAAAAATGCCAAGAAGTTGGATTTTCAGTGGAATGAAAAATATGATCAGGCACTGGTTGAGTTGAAGCAGTACTTATCCTTGCCCTCTGTGCTTGCAAAATTTGAGCTGAGAGAGGTAATTTAGATATACTTGGCTATCTCTGAAGTATCAATTAACTTGGTCTTGGTCGTAACTAGAGATACAAGTCATCGACCAGTCTACAACTATAGTAAGTCACTCTAAAGACCAAAGCACAACTATTTAGAGATTAAGAAATTTTCCTTTGCATAAGTCACTGCAACTCCAAAGTTGCGTCCATACTTTCTTTCTCATGCCATGGTAGCGTTGACCAATTAACCATTGAAGCAAGTATTGTCAAAGCGAGACATCTCTTGTAAGTTAACTAAATAAGCCATAGAATTGGGAGAATTTGGGATTACCTTCCAATTGAGGATAGTAATTAAAGTGCAAGTTTTGGTGGACTTTATTGCCGAACGAGTCAATCTGCCTGAAAAAATTAGTGAAGCCCCTCTTTTTTAAACCTTACACATTGATAGATCTTCGACCATATTTAAAAGGGGAGTCGAAGTATCTCTCCATTCCTTAGCAGTGGAGGAATATGATTTTGCAATAAAATTTGACTATGCAGTCACTAATAATGTGGCAGAATATGTGGCATTCCTTGCTAGAATGAGGATGGCACTTAATTGGGGTGTCAAGCACTTGGCGGTGGTCATAGACTTACAATTTGTTGTAGAATAGGTCGAGGGAAACTTTGAGATAAAGGATTCAATGATGAGCTGGTACCTGTCAAGGTTAGAAAATTACAATAATCATTCAAAAAATTCACCTTTAGTCAGGTACCCTAATCTGAGAATGAGCATGTGGATATCCTGTCCAAATTTACTAGCTCGACATGAGGCACAAGAGCCCACTCGAGGAGAACCTAGTAGGGAGCATTGAGGAGGCAATCCCTTCATAGCAGGATCTAATCAAACTCTATTTGAGTTATGGCACAATCCCCCAAGGCAAAAATGAGGCTCGATGCCTTCGAGGACAAGCTGCCAAGTTTGCGCTTAACGAGCATAGCTAATTATATAAGAGATTGATCTTTGGACCGCCCCTGAGGTGCTTGGATCTCGACCAGGCTCATGAAGTATTGCAAGATATCCACACAAGCATGTGTGAGAACTATTTCGGGGAAAGGTCTCTTGCACATAAAATAATAAGATATGGATACTTTAGGCCAACTTTATTGAAAGACTTTATGTATTTTGCTCGAAGATGTACATCTTGCCAAGTTCATTCGAACCAACCATATCAGCCCACCATGCCTATGGTCAATGTTCTAATTTCTTAGCCGTTCAACTAGTAGGGGATTAATATTCTTGGCTCATTTCCAAAGTCAATAGGTTAGCAAAAATTAATAATCATGATGGTCGAATATTTTACCAAGACAGTCAAGGTTGAGGTTGTTCCAAAGATAACAAACATATCCATCAAGAGTTTTATCTAGAAAAACATCATTTATCGTATTGGCTAGCTTAAGATCCTAATTTTATATAATAGGACTCAATTCCAGAGCAGAAGTACCAGAAGTTGATGTAATGCCTTAGGAATCACCCAGCACTTTACTTCAGTGGCAATCCTTAACCAAATGGCTAGACAGAGGTGACAAATAGAACAATCCTCAACCATTTAAAAGCTACGATATGGGATATAGGCTCAAGTTGGGTGGACAAATTCCCAAGAGTGCTGTGGGCATATAGGACAACTTTTCAAACAGCTACTGTTCACAACCCTTACAGTTTGGCCTATGGGTTAGAGGTAATCTTTCCCTCAGAACTAATTCAACATACAACTTAAGTTATTCACTTCTACCCACTTAGAAACACATAAAAAGAAAAAAAGCTCAACCTCGAGACTGTCAATGAGCAAAGGTAAAAAGCTTACAATATGATGCAACACTATAATTCGAAAATGGTAGAGAACTAAACAAAAGGGTTAAGCTGTGTCACTTTAAGGTTGGAGTCCTCATTCTACAAAAGGTAAAAGTCTCTAAAAATGTTGGCAAACTCGACCCAAAATGGGAGGGACATTATACTATTGTAAAAGTATCAAAACATAGCGTCTACAGACTTGTTAATATGGATGGGGATAAGCTCCCTTACTCGTGGAATGCCATCAACTTGAGGAAGTTCTATATCTGAAATTGTATTGTAATCATTCTCATATCCTAAGATATGAATGAAGTTTCAACAACATTACTACCATTTGTTCGTAATGTTATAGTCTCGTCTATCTCACACCATTGCAAGTATCGAGTTAACCTCATAGTCGATGAATAAGCAGCTTCATGCTACCACTCAAGTATCAAGTCAATCCCGTAGTTAATGAATAAGCAGCCTTATATTGCCACTCAAGCTCTAAGTAGATTGTGTAGTTGATGAATAAGCAGCTTTATGCTGCCACTCAAGCTCTAAGTTGACGAATAAGTAGCTCTACGCTGCTACTAAAGTTCCAAGATGACCCTGTAGTTGATGAATAAGCAACCTTTTGCTACCACTCTAGTATTAAGTTGATTGAATAGTCAACCAAAAAGTAGTTCCATGCTACCACGCAAAAGTCTCGTATCGACTCTATAGTTGACAAAGAAGTAGCCGCATGCTACCCAAAGTTCTAAATTGACCATGCAGTCAACCCCAAATATCTACATGTTATAAACTTAAAAACTTTTTAGCCCAAACTATATAATCGACCAAGTAGTCGATTAATGGGTCGACCATAAAATAATGAAAATTGCCTATAAAGATGGGTACACATTGGCAAGACCGTGCATATCTCTCAATATTAATCAAAAATTGATGATAAAGTTCTTGAATGTTATGTTAAAGTTTATGTATAACTAATATGGTTGTCAACTATTCACTCATGCAATCACTATAGTAAAGTTGCATTCGATAAGAAACACATGAAATCTATGTCATTCAACAAAAAAGATGTAAAGAAGATCTTTCATTAAATAAAAGATTCATTACAATCAAATTTGTATTACAAAAAAAAAAGAGAAAAGAAAAAGAAATAAAAAGAAACAACATCAAATGAGCAACATAGAAATGAGGCATCAACTCTGGCTTGACCTTGCCTAGTCACCCTTCGGCCAGTCTTGATCAGGCTTCGACAATGCAGACACGAGCAGCTAAATCACTTGAGGTGGTCAAGAAGGCCTCGCGATGTCACTCATGAAGTTAGTTGAACGCAACATGTACTGCACGACGTTAACCTGCTGCTCGCTCAGCTAGACGATGAAGTCCTCAACGAAGGCAAATTTGCAGTCCAACTTGTTCAGCTTGGCCTCAACCTCAGCCTATTTCCTTTGGGCCTCAGTCATTGGCTTAATGGGGGCATTTGTCGTGGTGTCCTTCTCCCTGACCCCATTAACTCCACCTTCCTCAGATTCAGGGTAAGGCCGTAGATTATCATCAAGAGCAAGGCTTATTTTAGTCTTATCATCGAGCCAAAAAGTGTAGCCCAGGTACTTGAGCTACTTGACTACTTTATGGAATA
>JACGDI010000656.1:576682-675617 GCA_014898725.1 Jacaranda copaia | reverse complement strand
ATTGCAGAAAATTTACACTTAGCAATAACTAGAAATAATAGTCAAATCATGGATGTTTTATTTTTAAATTATAATTTCTTGCCTCATCATATAAAAGCCTATTTTTTTTCAAATGGGAGTCTTTCCCAAAGATTATGATATCTCTGTCTCGCATCTCATCAAGCTCTGGATTGCTGAGGGCATGATAAGGCTACTAACTCATAAAAGCCTGGATGAGGTGGCAGAGGATCACTTGAACGATCTCATTGATAGAAATCTCGTTATAGTTCATAAGAGCAATCATAATGGTTGAAATTAAAACCTGCATCATCCATGATCTCTTGTGAGAGTTGTGTGTGAAAAAAGCTCAGGAGGAGAAATCTCTTCAGATAATGAATAGGAATGCTTACGGTTTTCCAGAAGGCAAAAACAATCAGAGCTGAGTAATTACTCATTCAAATATTTTGAATCACTTCACAGACGTTAATGAGTCATCTGTTCGTTCTCTTATATATTTTTGTGAGCGCCGCTCAAATAATCAGTTAATGCGCTTTACCATGAGTTCTAAGCTACTCAGGGTATTGGTTGCACTAGCAATAAACTTCTATGAGTTTCCAATAGAAATAGTCAAGCTAATTCATTTAAGGTACCTTCAAGGTACCATGCTTTCAACTATAGAGGCATGAGGAAGTTTCCTGCATCAATATCCAAATTGCGGAATCTTCAAACTTTAATTGTTCATGGAGGGGTGTTTATATCTACCACCAAGCGCCTGGGCAATGCGACGACCGAGGCATCTCTTGTTTGAGAGAAGTTTCTTGCCTTACCCTTTTCCTACACAAATTATAGGGAAAGATTCTGTTATTCTGGAGAACTTACAGACACTTTCAGAAGTAAGAAATTTCAGATGCACAAGAAAAGTCTTCAAAATCATGCCGAATTCAAAGAAACTGGGAGTTTCATATTTTTATGATACACACACCAGATGGCCATCCTATGAGTTCAACAATTTTGTCTACCTACGCCAACTTGAAACATTGAAATGCCTCTTCATTGCAACGAGTTCTCCAGCTGAGAGGCCGCCTCCTTTGCTGGTAAACTTTGCTTTCCCTTTTAGCCTCAAAAAGCTGACTCTGAGTGGTTGCAGATTTTCTTGGACAAAAATGTCAATCATAGGTTCGTTGCCAAATCTCCAAGTGCTACAACTGAAAGATGAGGCCTCTGATGGCTCGGTGTAGGAACCAAAGGAAGCGGAGTTCAGTAAATTAAAGTTTTTGCTCATTCATGTGTCAAATTTGCAGCAGTGGAGGGCAAGGTCTACTCACTTGCCCCTCCTTCAGCATTTAAGTCTCAGTTTCAGCCCCCACTCAGTGGGGATCCTTCCTGAAATTGGAGAAATTCCAGCACTTGAAATGCTAGAATTATTTGAATGCAGCCCTTCTGCTGTGGTTTCAGCTGTTTCAGTACAAGAGGAACAACAGAGCTTGAAGAACCACAGCTTCAAGTTGAATTACTTTGCAAGTATTTCTCAATTATTAATATTTAGTTTTTTTGGGTTACAACAGCAAATTATCGTGATAATTTTATAGTTATTAGTTTATCACTACAAAGGTGTTACTAATTCTTAGTAATGACAATTGAAATATTAATTTTGGTCACTATTGAGTCACATTTTAACAAAACAAAAACTATGATCACTTAAAAATGTCATTATGACAAAATAAAAGCTATTGTTATTCTATACATATCATTAGTGATAATTTTTACATCATCATTTTTTTTTATCAGTAACATTTTATTTTTTTTAGTGATAATTAATTTTCACAAACATTACAACCATCATAAACAAGTTTGCCCAAAATTACAAACTATCATAAATTTATATTTATTTATTTATATCATTAGCATAGAAAAATATTGAAGACATTACTGGCTTCGGAATCAACTCACAAATATCGAATTAGAATACAAATAATTTAAGATGGACTTGAAATAGAAAATCAAACTCTACTGAATTGACTCCAGTTTAAATCAACTCAAGCATGAGTCTTGACTCACTAAGTGGCTTTACATTTGAATTTAAACTTTTATTAACTCAAAGTTGACTTTGAGTTATCAAATACTTTATATAAATTTACTGATGGAATGCTAAAATTTTTTAATAATAATTAAAAGAGATTGAAATTTATAAAGTTCGTTGAGCATATAACATTTCAAAAAGAAACCTTATGTATATTTTGAGAATATTATATAATTTACTGATCATAATTAGTGTAGGGAAAATTATTTTTGCATTATTATTGAGTTTAAAAATGCAATTGTAAAAATTAACTAACCCTAAGTAGGCGTAAAAACTAGCGTGTCAGTGGCCAACATGATGAAGTTCAGAGGTTAACTGGAGAAGTACATCTGAATTTAAAGAGCAAGAAAATTTGGATATTTGCGAAAATGGTGCATAAGAAAAGGGGCATTAACAAGCCGTGGATGGTGGATGGTGGAGGTGGACGGCAACAATATGTCAATGAGAATGTGGTCAAGGTAGGGTTGCGGAGATATTGGGATGACAATTTTGCCCATTTGTTTGGTAGGAATTCTTATCAGAGCTGGCCATCTTCACTCCAATATTATTTCAGGGCCTAATAACATATTAGCCCCTACCCCTGTGAAATATGAAATGTTCAGAATGCTCCCTACGAAAAAAAAAAACATGCAAAAAACCCCTCACAATTTTAGAAATGTAGTTCACCATCTCCCACCTGCAGTTTAATGCACAATTATCTATAAAATGACTGGAAATCCCTCAAGTAAAATAACCTCACACTTTGTTCTCTTTCTCCAAACATTCAAATCTAAATCCCTCCTTCCAACATACAGCTCGAACTCTCCCACTCTCATTCAAAAAACCCTACCTACAATCTCGTGAAATCAAGGTATCCAGCCAGTTTATTTGCTTGATGCTGGGAGGATTTTTGAAAGATTAGAGGTTTGACCGAATCTTGGTGGGTTAAGGGCTCACGACAACCTCACATTTTCCTTGCGCAACTTCGGTTTTCCACAAACGCTTATGGTACAGAGCATATACTATTTTACTTTTTGATATTGACATTAGGATTTGGTAAATTTCTACTATCGTGTTTTGGAGTTTTAGGAACTTATAGACTATATATGGGTGTGGGTAGTTGTTGTGTTTACATATGTGTATATTATTGTTAAGTTCTTTGTGTGTATTATGAATGAAGTTTATGTTGTTGATTTCAAAGATTGGTCCACTTGTCTGACTAGATTTTGTATAGATTCTTTATGTTAGTAGTGTAGTATTTTCGTAACTGTAGAGTTTAGCTTAATTTATTAATTTCAAATTATTATTTTCAATTGTTGGATGTGGTCCCCAGTAATTGTAATGAATCCAAACATGCAGCTTTGTCCATGTGATACAGCTTGTTGTGGTCCCCAAACTAATAAAATTTACCCAAAGATTGAAGTCAATTATAATCATTTTTGTCTGTGAGTGTGTTATATTGATTTAAGTTAGTCAAACATTGGGTAGTATGAAGCTTATCAGAGTCTATCCAAATCATGATGTTGAGTCAATAACAAAGTCTCCCTTACCATACTATAATTAAAAGGCTAGGTATTTATTTCTTAATTTTTTATGCATACAAATGAGTCAATATCATCAGTTGGAGATTTGGTACGGAGAGGAATTTGTGCACACACCTAAACTAATATATAGAGGAGGTTCTCTAATTAGTATTCCAAAGTTTGATTTAGATTATTTCAATTTAGATATGATGAATGAACTTTACATGATGCATGGAGGCAAGAAAGCAGTTGTAAACTTCTATTACAAAAGACTTGGAGAATTACTTGAGAATGGGATAAGGTTGTTAAATAGTGAGATGCCTGATGACAGCATAATTGACATGCAAAGGGCATACATTGACATTAACCTTCTTATTTTACTATATACTGAGTAGTTAGGTAATCTAATGTAGGTAATAGATGAGCATGGCAATTTAATATGCTTAGGGGATTCACTTAAAAAGCAAGAAAAGCATCACAAAAAGGACCAAGACTTAGGGATTAAATTGTTGACATCTAGAATCAATTTTATGATGAAATTGGTATTGGAGAGTAAGTAGAGGCTAATGAAATTAAGGTAGCTACACACAACCTTCAATTGAGAAGGAGGAGCTAGAGGAAAGAATTACAAAGATGCATCCAAAGGATAGTCAAACAATACAAGTTGAAATTGGTGAGACACAGACTTAGCTTGGGGTTGTTGAGATGCAAAATGAACAAGATCCCATGCACATTGAGCACCAACAAAAAGGTGCACAACTTGGGGCTATTGAGATGTAAAATGAACATGATCCCATACATACTGAGCAACAACGAGAAGGTGCAATTGAAAGGGTAGTTGAGATACAAAATGAACATGATTCCATGCACAATGAGTGGCAACAACAAGGTGCAGTTGAAGGGGCTATTGAGGAAGAAAATGAAAATGAATTGCAAGAAAGACCAAACATGCAGCAAGATGAGGAGAAAATCTAGCAAGTAACAGAGATTCAGCAGCATCAACAAGTTGAGGAAGAGCTGTAGCAAGTGGACTAATTTGGTTGTGCATTTTAGCTTAGGCAAGAACCACAATAAGTTGATAAGAATCAAAGTCTTGGGGAAAAGCCACAGTAAGTTCATGACAATCAGAATATTGAGCAAGAACAGCAGCAAGTTGAAAATAATCAATAAGTTGATAATACATTTGATGCTATATTTCAGTTTAATTTTCAAGCTCTTGATATGAACTAGATAAAGGATACAATGGAAGCAATAGTTGGAGATCTTCACCCTAAGAAAACAAGCACAGAAAATGAAATAAAGAGATCAAACAGTCAAAAAAAGAAAAGAAAAGAAAAGAATGTACTCCTCTAAGTGATCCAAATGACTCAGAAGATGAAGATTACATGCTCAGTGATTGTGACATTGACTCAGATACCCCAAACCTTATGTTAGAAGACTTGGAAGGTTCCAATGATTATGACATCTTCATAAAGAAAAACATAAGTAGATGAGAACAAGTGAGAAAGTTAAAAAATATTGTCAAGTCAAAGAACCCTAAGCCAAAGAGACCAACCATGCCTCAAAATATTAAGGATGAAGAATGGTGTAGTGATCTAGGTGTGAAAGATAACCAAGTCAGCTTGAGTAGCTTTGATGAAGATATTCTGAAGTATTCTCATTTTAGAGAAGGGCAGGAGATCAGGAATTTTAAAATGGCTGTTGGAATGAAGATCTCAAATGCACAGATGTTTAACGAAGCTTTGAGAGATTAGGCAATCAGAGAAGGATTTAAATTATAGTATATTAGAAATGAGAATACAAGAGTAATTGCCAAGTGCAAGAATGAAAGTTGCAACTGGAGAATACATGTCTCCTCTGTTATGGATTCATCCTCATTTCAAGTGAAGACAATTAAAAGAGAGCACACTTGTCTTAAGATAAATTCTTATAGCCTTGCAAAGGCTTGGTGTTTAGGCAAGAGGGTAAAGAACATTATCAAAGACAACCCTGGCATCTCTCTTGAGAAGTTGAAGAACACCATTCAAAGAAAAGTAACTATATAAGTGAGCACATCAAAAGTAATAAGAGCAAAAAAGCACGTATTGGATAAGATCAGAGAAACTAATGAACATCAATATTTGAAGTTTTAGGATTATTGTGCTACTATCAAATAAAAGAATCCTAGTGGCAAGCTATTGTTGAGAAAAGTTAATGATAATGATTCTCTAGTTTTTGATAGGATGTACTTTTGTTTGTACATAATGAGAAGAGCATTTTTAGTTGGATACAGACCAATAATTTGTTTAGATGGCTATTTTTAGAAGACAAGTTTCTTGTTCTTGTGGGGAGGGATGGAAATGAAAACATGGTCTCTATAGCCATGGTTGTTGTTCTAGTGGAAAATAGGGAGACATGGATATGGTTTTTAGCTAAACTTATAGATGTTATTGGTGAAGTAGGATGGACTTTCATCTCAAATAGATAGAAATGATTGATAGAAGCACATAAAGTGTTGCTCCAAATTGTGATCATAGGTACTGCCTGCGGCACATGTACGAGAAATTTAAGAAAAGATACAGTGGCCAAAAAATAAAAGAATTATTTTGGAAAGTAGTTTTAGTTGCAAGGAAGTTAGATTTTGAGCATTACATGAAGTCAGATCCCAAAGTAGATGCTAATGTTCAAATTGCAGTAGAGTAGCTTAGGAGTGTTCCACCTCTACATTAAGCCAGATCATATTTTTTGACAAGCTATAAGAGTAATATTTTAGTTAATAATTTATTTGAATCTTTTAACAATTACATCCTTGATACAAGGGATAAGCCTATTATTTCCATGTTTGATGGGATAAGGACTAAGCTGATGACAAGGATTTAGACAAAAAAAGAGCTAGGGTGGAGAAGTATACAGGATCTATATGCCCAAACATCCTCAAAAAGTTTAATAAGTAGCAGTCTTTGACAAGACATTGTTATGCTAGGTGGTGTGGAGGGAAAGAATTTAAGTTAGATAACCCAGATGATAGGTATCTAGTAGATTTGGAGAAAAAAATATGTACCTGTGGGATGTTCCAACTTAATGCATGCCCTTGTTGCCATGCTTGCAATTTTAGAGAGAAGGTTGGAGTTAGAGGATTTTGTTGATGATTGTTACAAGAAAGATCTTTATTTGAAAGTGTATGAGCATATGATACATGGAGTGCCTAGGCCTCAAGATAGATTTTGTGCCACTTAAGCCTCCTCAATTTAGAAGAAAGATTGGAAAGCCAACTAAGTTAAGAAGAAGGGGTCAAATAAGTTACAGAGAAGCACATCAATAAGAAAGGGCCTCACACACACTTGTAAAAACTATCTTCAAAGAGGTTACAATAGAGGCACTTGCAAAAACATCACTCATCCAAGTCAAAATTTTATAAGATAATAAAACTAGCGTTCAAATCACTTGAATTGATTTTCAATACTCATATTTTGAAATGGTTTTCATTTGCTTTCAAACTACAAGGAGCCCAGCTAGTGCATAGCCACAAGTGGACATGGATTCTAGAGACCCTCATTTGAGCCAAATTGTAAAAGATGCCCATTTTATTTTAAAATCTGTAGTTAGCACACTTATATTGTGTTTCCATACATATGTGGTTTACCTATTGTGATTTGCTTTCAAGTTGTAAGAAGTATCCCTATTAGTAGGGGTATAAACGGATATTAAACAGATCGAATACATTATTTCTATATTCGTATCTGTTTAACTTTTTGAATATTTGGATACGAATATGAATTTGACGAATATTAAAAAATGATATTCAAATTTGTATCCATCGGATCTCAACTGAATTTGGTATATCTGTATCCAATTATAATTATTCATATTTATTCATATATTATTAAACTTATCCATATTCAAATTTATTTTTTATATTCATATTCAATGATAATTATTTAAATATCCATTTAAAAATATCTAAATACATAAATCTATAAACTTATAACAAATATATATTTTAATTAATAGAAGGAACTATATAATTTCATTAAAAAAAATACTAATCAAATAAATAACATAATTTCTAATCAATGATTGACTTTATAATTGATTATCAATACTTATTAATAATAATAATGGCATTTACGTATTTTAATTAGAAAGTCATCCAACAATAATTGGATTGATTAACTTTATTCTTCAATTTTTTTCTCTATATTACAATATTTTTTAAAATTTATTGCTTTTCTTTCCAATTCTTCAATTATAATTTTTATATATACATATATGGATTATGAGAATTTTATTAAAAAATATAAATAATATATTATTTAATAAATATGTATTTGAAGTAGAGGTTAAATGGGTCAGATACGCATTTACCATATTCGTATCCATTTTGTAACACCCCTAAAATTTTATTTATAATATACTATTTTATCGTTATTTGAAAATTTTATGAATCTCATGTTAATACTTATTTTAAAAGTTTTGTGGGTTAAATTGTAATTTTTATAGACTTAATTGTGTATACTTTTGATCAATTTGGGGTTAATCGTAATTTTCTAAAAAATTTGGGGTAAAATGGCATAGTTTAAAATTTTATAAAAAAGAAAAAAGAAAAATCAAAACAGCAGATTTTCAGAAATCGGGCAGGCTTTTGTTTCTCATTTTTTTTCCTTCCTTTTTCTCCTTCTTCCTTTTCTTCTCCCTTTTCCTCTCTTTTTCTTCTTCTTCACCAAAGCATCACCACCATCTCCAACCATTTTTTGGCAGCCTTTTCTCCATTCCAAACCAACCAAACTCTTCCCCTCACCACAATCAACACCCTCGACACCTCAAAATCACCAACCGAGCAATAGAGCAGCGATGGATGGAGGAGAATCGAGAGGTGTATGTCATGGTGGTTATCGAGTTTCTCCTTTTCCGACGACCATTCTCCATTCTGAGTGTAGGGTTAGGAAGCTCTTGACTAGTGAAATGCAACTATGTTATTGCATCGCAATTTTGATGACGGTAAGGCAATGATCAGAGCTTGTCAGAGAAAGGAGAAAGTGGCGATTTTTGCCTCATTTTGGTGTGTACACTACTCAAAATTGGAAATAGAAAGTGGTGTTGGAATCCTCACGAAGAGAGGAACAATCCAGTGGTGAAGTTTCATTTTTCGACGCCGGCAGAAGGCGGTTAGTGGCGGTGGTCCTGTGGCGGTAGAGAGACAGTCTCCTCATCTCGATGCGGTGATCGTCACAGTGCTTTTAGTTGGTGTTTCCAAGCCTTTGTTAGTGATATCAAATTTTTATTTGATTATTGCATATTATATATATGTGCATGCATGCTTGTAGTTGTTAATTTTGTCGAAGTTGAGCCTTTGAGTTGATATAGGTATTTCGATGATTATTTTTTTATGCGAGGAATAGGGTAATGGGAGATATGATTTTGGACTCGTATGTTGGTTAATAATAAGTTGAATATAAATTTTGATATCGGGAATCATTATAAGTTAAATTGTGTTGGAATGGGAATTTGACTAGGGATTTATGCATGAATGTTGAATTTGGAGAAGTTTGATTCATGGCATATTTTCTTGATTAGGTGACGACGAGCTAGGCACCAATGAATAGTAAGATCGATTTTTGGCGGTTGCTATTTGGGACTGCAAGAGGTGAGGGTCTCTCACTTTGGGTATTACTTTGTTTAACTTGCTCTATATTGTTGAAAACCCCAGTGAGGGTCTCCCACTCTACGTATTTCTTTGTTTATCTTGCGCTGATATTGTTAAAAACCCCTGTAAGAGTCTCTCACTCTGGTTATTGCTTTGTTAAGCTAATCTAAATTGTTGGAAACCCCTGTGAAGGTCTGCCAATATGGTGTTATATTTCTTATCTGTGATTGTAATAAGCCCCTGTGTGGATTTCTCTATTTCTGAATTGTATTCTGATTTATATTTAGAATCTGTCTGCTATCTATTTTCTGTTATTTGACTTGAATACCCCTATGAGGATTATCTTTGATGTCAATTTCTTTTATCTATTCTAGCGCCCAAAATTTCTATCTGTTGTCTATTTATTTTGTATATGTACTGTCTGTATTGTATCTATTGCCTTGTTAGCATATCTGCTATCAGCTCTGTATTTATTATCCGTGCTAGCTTATCTATTCCATTTACTATTTTTTGTTACTTTGATGGCATACTGTTCCGTTTTGTTCTGATATGTTGATCTTAAATCGATAGTGCGCTGGGGATTTCCCCCTGGGCATCTATATAAGCAGTTATTTGTTATCTGTATGGTGATATGTAGGCCAAGTGCCATATTGAGCAATTTGTTTGGTTATGCAAGGGTATGGTAAGGATTTCCCCATGCATGTCACCAGTACGCTAGGGATTTCCCCCTAGGTGCCTAAGCATCTGCCACATACCAAGTTGTTGTGCTTAGGCAAATTTTCTGTCTGTCTAGTATAAAGTGAATCCATACTGCACGTCTTACAGCTTTTTTCTTAGAATGCATATGCTTTGGGTTTAATTTGCCTAAATGATTTCTGTCTACTTGTAATCTGTTCTTGGAGCAATAAGGCGGGAAAGTTTCCTATTTGCTTTTCAGTATTGTTTGTCTATTTTTCTAAATTCTGTATATTCAATCTAAAAAGTTATATCTTATCGAGTCGAGTTTCTCCTTAGTAAACACTGTTGTTACTTGTACCTATCCCCCACTAAGTCTTTGGACTTACCCTACTATATTTCATAATCTTTCAGACAAGGATGGGCTCTGGTGGATGTCAAGTTGGAATAACATATATATAGTTGTTTTGTAGTAGGACTAGAGCCGACATTAAGTATGAAATTTGTAAATGTTTGGTTGACCTTATACACTTTGTGATGTACATATTTTGTTTGAAGATTGTAGTATAAGATGAAATGATAGTTTAATTTGTCAAAGATTGTAATATACTTAGTTCTCTGAACTCTTTTGGTATTTCTGTTTTATGCTTTATTAGGTATTGTTGGAGTTGTATCAGTATTCATTTTTGAGATATTTGAATTGAAGGACCTATGGTTGAATTGTAACTCTATGATAAAAGTTTGAATCAAAGTAGTGCCTCAACTTGGGTGTTGTCCTTAGAGAGGGCGCTACAGGCATGGTATCAAAGCCTAGGTTTAGATAACCTTGGTGTGAATGTGTGATAGAACTCTCAGTGACCTCTAATTGGGTTGTTTCGAATGCACTTAAGGTATTGACAAGATTGTTAAGTCATAGTAAGATCGATAGAGTAGTAGGATCCTAAGGCTTGGATTTAAACTTATATTGCTTGATTTTGTTGAGATGAATTCTTGAATTATTGCAGGATGGCCAACAAATCTGACAAAGGAAAGGTGCCTATGAATGACCAAAATGACAAAAACCTAGAAGACGAGATTAAAGAATTGAAAGAGGAAAGGAAGAATCTCAGGAAGATTTGCAGGATATTGGAAAAGAAATATTATGACCAAAATGAGCATCTTCATCAGGTTCGAAAAGAGGTGTGTACTTTGAAAAAAATGTTGGGTGCTAAAGATTATTTGCATAATCAAGTTACGGGTGACCTCGAATGGGAGCGTCTCAGAGTGAATATCGTTGAAGTACAGATCCAAGAGCTTTGCTCCTTGCAGGCCAACATAGAGGTAACATTTCAAGCCTTGCAGTCTAATTATAGGAGATCAATATAAGTTCCTCACCCAATTGTGGATAGATGGGTCAAGCATTGGACTACTACTATAGAGCTATCGATCAGGCCATTGGAATCGGTCCAAGGATAGACATCGAGGTCGATCCTTCAAGCATTCATTGAATCCTTGCTCCTGATCAAAGACAAGGTCGACAGTAGTAAGAATAATCTTCAAAACCTAAGGAAGAACCAGAAGCTGAACCAGAAAAAGTCCCCATTGCAGATGTCAACCCAGAACCTCCAATCTCAATGCCACTTGAGATAGATGACAAAGAAGATCAGTGAACAATAGATGAGATGAACGAGCAATCTGATATCACTGATGATAAGGAAGATTAGATGTGAGTTTTGGCGTTGTAGTATTTTATTATGTTGACAGGCTGTATTTGATGACTCCTAATATTTAACCCTTGTAACTGTAGCAGACAACTTTATGACCATGACTGATATCTTTTTCACTTTTCCTTTAAATGTCCTATCATTTTGTCTTCGATTGGGTGTTTCATTAGCATCGCTAATTTTGCTACCTTAGATTGTATGTATGCTTTTGTAATCTACTATTACTAACCTTTATTATGCTAATGTATGACTCTTTGGAGAAAATTATTTTTAACCTTTCTTTTCTATTACAAATTTTGAAAGTTTACTTAAGTTATATTGTTTTCTTTGTTAAAACATGAATTATTAAATAGGTATTGAGAATTAGGATATTGACTTCAACCTTCAATTTCAGGTTGAGATATTCCTAAAATTTTAAGACAGATGCCATCCCATAATAGTGCCTTTAAACCTGTACCACCCTGATTAGGTCGGCGTGGAAGACCTCCTAAACAGTGATTTCAAGACCATCGTGCCCCCAGACCAAAAGTTTTAGCTTATTCTCAAATTGAGTAGAGAGAGGAGATATCATAAACTCCTTCAGTTAGGCAGCCAATAAGACCTATATATTAGAGAAAGCCAGAGGTCAAGCTACCAACCCAACCTATGGCTGAAGATTGAGCCCTAGAAAGATTCCTTCATTTTTAGCCCCCGAAGTTCCCTGGAGAACCAGATAACCAAAAGGCTGAAGAATGGGTGGAAGATCTTGAGGTCATATTTGATACTCTGTGCTACCCTGATGAATAGAAGGTTCGATTTGCCACATTTCTCCTAGCGAGATTTGCTAAAAGTTGGTGAAAAATGATAAATTATCGCTGGATGGCCTTAGAAACCCAGAAGACATGGGATAATTTCACTAAAGAATTCATGGATAAATATATACCTCTGGTGGTCAAGCAGTCTAAAGAACGTGAGTTCATGAATTTGATCTATGGAAACCAAACTGTTAGTTAATATAAGGCAATCTTCAGCCGACTCATCTTGTATGCACCATATATTGAGAATAATGAAAGTTGAAAAATTTAATGATTTACTCAAAGACTACGGCCAGAGTTGAGATAGGGTGTAGTCATCTTCGATTTGTTGAATTTCAACATAGTAGTTAGTAAGGCACCGTAACTAGAATCGGAGCAGTAGAAAATTAAAAAAATCAAAGAAAAGGGTAGAAATAAAATATCGTCTCCAGGTGGACCAAGTGGCGCCGACAAGAAATCGTGCAGGCCACAAGTTAAGGTTGTGACTCAGAGGACTACTCGAACAGATGGGATGATAAATCGAGCTCAAGAAAAAATATCGATACTATGTGAATTTAGTGGGTCAGCAGGGCATGAGGAAGCGAACTATTGGCGAAAATAGGGTAAATGCCTATGGTGTTGTAGTAGTTAGCATCTTCTAAAAGATTACTCAAGAAAGAAAGGCCCAGTTCTGACAGGAAAAGGAAAGCAAAAAATCTAGGCCCGTGCTTATGCCCTTATTGGAAAAAATGCACTAAATCCTAATAAAGTAGTAAAAGGTATGATCATTATCTCCAAGACTCCTGGTAAAATGTTATATGATCCCAGTACTTTCCATTCTTTTATATATGTTGAATTCTCTGCAAAACTAAATATGAAACTTGAAATTATAGCATATCAAGTAGAAGTGAGAACACCTTTAGGGGTAGGACTAGTTACTGATATCATGTATCGAGATTGCCCGATTATGATTGAAGGCCAAGTGTATCTAGCCAATTTAATACAAATGCCTACATAAGGATATGATGTAATTCTTGAATGGATTGGTTGTACAACTACCAAGCACAAGTGAATTGTTTCACTAAGTGTATAACACTTGGGGGAGGGACATTGATATCTTTATATCCTTTCATATATAAAACCTCCCCAATACCAATCACATCAGCTGTAAAAGCTAGGCAAAATCTGAATAAGGGTGGATAAGGATTCCTAGCATACCTCATCAATAAACCTCGAGACATGAATAGAATTGAAGAAGTAGATGTGGTAGCAGAATACCCTGAAGTATTTCCTGAGGAGTTAAACTCGCTACCCCTTGATAAGGAAATAAAGTTTGTTATTCATACTCTCCTAGTGGCTACACCATTTTCCAAAACTCCATACCGGATGGCATCTACCAAACTTAAGGAACTGAAGATTTAGCTGCAAGAGTTGTTAGAAATGAAGTTTATCAGACCAAACAAGTCACCTTGGGGAGCTCCAATGCTATTTATCAAGAAAAACAATGGGCCTATGAAAATGTGCATTGATTATCAAGAGTTGAATAAGGTCAATGTCAAGAACAAATACCCATTACCCCACGTGGAAGAGTTATTTGACATTCTGTAGGGATCAAGAGTCTTCTCAAAGATGGATTTAAGATAAAGGTATTATCAGTTGAAGATTAGAAAAGAGGATATTCCAAAGACAGCTTTCAATTCTCGATATGGCCATTACAAATTTGTGGTGATGCCGTTTAACCTAACCAACACCTCAACAGCATTCATGAATTTGATACACCAAAGATTCAGACCCTATTTGGATCAATTTGTGGTCATCTTTATTGACAATAGCTTGGTTTTCTCTAAGTCCATAGAAGAGCACAGGAAATACTTACACAGTTCTTAAGACCCTAAGAAAACATCAAATATATGCTAAGTTCAGTAAATGTGAGTTCTGGAGAGAGAAAGTAGCCTTCCCAGGTTATGTAATCACTCAAAATGGGATAGAAATTAACCCATCCAAGACAGAAGTGATGTCAATTAGCAAAGACCTAAGAATGTTACGGAGATTTGAAGCTTTCTGAGATTGGTTGGGTACTACCAAAGATTTGTTCAAGATATTTCCAAGATAGCCAGCCCACTAACCAAGTTGACCTAGAAAAATGAGCCATTTGTTTGGAATGAAAAATATGAGAAGAGCTTTCGAGAACTGAAGAATCATTTGACTACAGTACTAGTATTAGCCCTTCAAGATGGGTTGAAAGATTTTATGGTATATATAAATGCCTCATATATAGGGTTAGGATGCATGTTAATGTAAACAGGGCGTGTGTTATCTTTGCACTATCAAAATAGAGGCACTGTCTTTATGGGGCTACATTTGAAGTGTACACAGATCACAAAAGCCTCAAGTATCTACACTCTCAAAAGGATTTAAACATAAGACAGCAAAGATGGATGGCGTTTTTGGAAGATTATGACTTTTTCATCAATCATCATCCTAGAAAAGTGAATGTAGTAGCTAATACTCTGAGTTAAAAAATATGGAATGGCTCATCTTAAAAGCGTAAAGATATCAGAAGAGTTGAAAGCAAGTGCTATGATAAAACTAAAATAACAAGTTTAGATTGCAGGAGTGAAAGTACAATCAAAACTGTATGAAGAAATTTGGCAAGCTCAAGCTAGGAAAAACTAGATGTTGAAATAGAAAGAGATGGTTAAAAGTTCTATAGAGTTAGAATTCAGCACGAATAGCCAAAGTATCCTACTTTATAGAAATAGAATCTGCGTACTAGAAATGATGAAAGAACAGATATTGGAAGAGGCACATCGAACAAGATACACTGTGTATCCTGGAGGAACAAAGATGTACTAGGACTTAAAGAAATAGTTTTGGTGGAACAGCATAAAGTAAGATGTAGCAGACTTTGTGCATAGATGCTTAACCTGCCAGTTGGTGAAAACAGAATACCAGCGACCGTCAGGTTTGTTGCAGCCACTTCCCATCCCAGATTGAAAATGGGAATAAGTGACTATGGACTTTGTGACTGATTTGCCCAAGGCTGGAGGAGGTTATGACACTATTTGGTAGTAGTAGATTGGCTAACAAAATCCACCCACTTTCTACCAGTCGAAATTGACTATAAGGTTGAGAAATTAGCAGAATTATACCTTAAAGAGATTGTCAGATTGCATGGAATCCAAATGAGTATTGTGTCTGATAGATACCCAAAATTCACATCGAGACTTTGGAAAGATTTATAGAGACATCTAGGAACAAGATTGCAATTTAGTTCAGCAGCTCACCTACAGACCAACGGACAATCAGAAAGAGTCATTTGGATTTTGGAAAATATGTTGCAAGCATGTGTTCTGGCCTTTGGTGGAAGTTAGACTCAACATATGCCTCTAATTGAATTTAATTATAACAATAGTTATTAGTCTATCATTCAAATGGCACCATATGAAGCATTGTATGGTTGAAAGTGTCAATCCCCGCTATACTGGGATTTATCAGAATATAAAGGTACCACTAAAGAATCTCCAGGGATTATAAGGTTTGAACAAATATAAGAGACTATAGATAAGGTGCATATTATAAAACATCAGATGAAGGCTACCCAGAACCGACAGAAGAGTTATGTTGACAAAAGGAAAAGGACCTAGAATTTGAGATTGGCGACCCAGTGTTTCTCAAAGTGTCACCACGAAAAGGGATTAGAAGAATAGGCAAAGGTGGAAAATTAAGTCCAAGATATGTAGGGCCATATAAGATATGCAAAAGAATTGAACCAACGGCTTATCATCTAGTGTTACCCTAGTGTTTAGCTAGAATACATGATGTCTTTCATGTGTCACAGCTATGAAAGTATTACCTAGATTCATCTCATATCATATCTCATGAACACATGGAACTAGAAGGCGACCTATCATACGAGGAACGACCAATTCGTATTATTGATAAAAAGTTCTGAGAGCTTAGGAATCAAAAGATTCCTCAAGTGAAAGTGCTGTGGGGCAATCATAATGTTGAGGAAGCAACTTGGGAATAGGAGGATTTCATGCGCCAATAATATCCCCAGTTATTTCAATATTTAGGTGGGAATCTAGGGACCAGATTCTTTTAGGGGGGGAGGTTAGTAACACCCCTAAAATTTTATTTATTTTATTTATAATATATGATTTTATTGTTATTTGAAAATTTTATGAATCTCACATTATTAATTATTTTAAAAGTTTTGTGGGTTAAATTATAATTTTTGTAAACTTAATTGTGTATACTTTTGATCAATTTGGGGTTAATCGTAATTTTTTAAAAAATTTGGGGTAAAATTGCATAATTTAAAATTTTATAAAAAAGTAAAAAGAAAAATCAAAACATCAGATTTTCAGAAATTGGGCAAGCTTTTCTTTCTCATTTTTTTTCTTTCCTCTTTCTCCTTCTTCCTTTTCTTCTCCCTTTTCCTCTCTTTTTCTTCTTCTTCACCGAAGCATCACCACCATCTCCAACCATTTTCCAGCGGCCTTTCCTCTACTCCAAACTAACCAAACTCTTCCCCTCATCACAACCAATACCTTCCACACCTCAAAACCACCAATCGAGTGATGGAGCAGCAGTGGATGAAGGAGCATCGAGAGGTGCATGTCATGGTGGTTGCTGGGTTTCTCCTTTTCCAGTGACCAATCTCTGTTCTGAGGGTAGGGTTAGGAAGCTTTTAATGAGAGAAACGCAACAATGTCATTGCATGGCAATTTTGACGATGACAAGGTGGTGATCAGAGAAAGGAAAAAGTAGCGATTTTTTGCCTGTTCCAGTGTGTACACTACTCAAAATTAGAAACAGAAGGTAGCATTAGAATTCTCATGATGAAAGGAATAATCTGGTGGTGAAGTTTCATTTTTCGGTGGCAGCAGTCCTATGGTGGCAAAGAGACAGTCTCCTTGCCTTGACACGATGATCATCCCGGTGCTTTTAGTTGGTGATTTCGAGCCTTCATTAGTAATTTCAATTTTTATTTAATTATTGCATATTATATATATGTGTATGTATGCTTGTAGTTGTTAGTTTTGTCCGGGTTAAGCCTTTGAGTTGATATAGGTATTTCGATAATTATTTTCCTATGCGAGAAATTGGGTAATCGGAGATATGATTTTGGACTCATATGTTGGTTAATAATAAGTTGAATATAAATTTTGATATCGGGAATCATTATAAGTTAAATTATGTTAGAATGGGAATTTGACTAGGGATTTATGCATGAATGTTGAATTTGGAGAAGTTTGACCCGTGGTATATTTTCTTGATTAGGTGACGATGAGCTAGGCATCAACGAGTAGTAAGATCAATTTTTGGCTATTTCTATTTGGGACTACAAGAGGTGACGGTTTCCGATTTTGGGTATTACTTTGTTTAACTTACTCTGATATTGTTGAAAACCCCTGTGAGGGTCCCCACTCGGGGTATTTCTTTGTTTATCTTTCTCTAATATTGTTGAAAACCCCTATGAGGGCCTCCCACTCTAGGCATTACTTTGTTAAGCTAATCTAAATTATTGGAAACCCCTATGAGGGTCTGCTAATTTGGCGTTATATTTCTTATCTGTGGTTGTAATAAGCCCCTGTGTGGGTTTCTCTATTTCTGAATCGTATTCTGATTTGTCTTTGGAATCTGTCAACCATCTGTTATCTATTATTTGATTTGCATACCCCTGTGAGGATTATCTCTAATGTCAATTTTCTTTTTATCTATTCTGGCGCATAGAACTTCTATCTATTATCTATCTATTTTGTATATATACTATTTACACTATATCCATTGCCCTATCGGTATATCTGTTATCAGCTCTGTATTTATTAGCCGTGCTGGCTTATCTGTTCGCTTACTATTTTTTGTTGCCTTGATGGCATACTATTCCATTTTGTTCTGATCTATTGATCTGAAACTGACAATGCACTAGGGATTTCCCCCTGGACATCTATATAAGTGGTTATTTGTTATCTATATGGTGATATGTAGGCCAAGGGCCATACTGAGCAATCTGTTTGGTTATACAGAGGCATGCTAGGGATTTCCCCTTAGATGTCACCGGTACACTAGGGATTTCCCCCTGGGTGTAAGTGATACACTAAGGATTTTGCCCTAGGTATCAGTGGCGCTATATAGTTTGTATACGCATCTACCACATACCAAACTATTAAACTTAGGTAAATTTTCTGTCTGTCTAGTATAAGGTGAATTCGCAATCCATATCTTATAGCTTTTTTCTTGGAATGCATATGCTTTAGGTTTGATTTGCCTAAATGATTTCTGTTTTCCTGTACTATGTTCTTGGAGCAATAAGGCAGGAGAATTTCCTGTTTGCTTTTCAGAACTATCTATCTATTTTTCTAAATTCTGTTATATTCAGTCTAAAAAATTATATCTTATCGAGTTGAGTTTCTCCTCAATAAACATTGTTGTTACTTGTACCTATCCCTTACTAAGTCTTTGGACTTACCCTCCTATATTTCATAATCTTTCAGACAAGAATGGGCTCTAGTGGATGTCAAGTTGGAATGACATATATATAGTTGTTTTGTAGTAGGATTGGAACTGACATTAAGTATGGAACTTGTAACTATTTGGTTGACCTTATAAATTTTGTGATGTACATATTTTTTTTGAAGTTTGTAATATAAGATGAAATGATGGTTTAATCTGTCAAAGATTGTAACGTAACTTAGTTCCATAAACTCTTTTGGTATTTCTATTTTGTGATTTATTAGGTATTGTTGGAGTTATATCAATATTCATTTTTGAGATATTTCAATTGATAGGCCTATAGTTGAATTGTAACTCTAAGATAAAAGTTTGAATCAAAGTAGTGCCTTAACTTAGGTGTTGTCCTTAGAGAGGGCACTACATATTTATAATAGAATATTTACTAATCAATTATGGATAATATCCGCTTCAAACAGGTGCGGATATAGCGTCCCCTCTAAGGACAGCACCTAATCTGAGGCACTACTCTGATTCAGACTTATTTCTCAGAGTACAGTTCAACAATAAGCCTATTCATTCAACCATCTTAAAATGAATACTGATACCATTCCATTAATACCAAATAATCCACAAAATGGAAATACAAAAAGTTCAGGGGACTAAGTCATATTATAGTCTATGAAGGATTAAACCATCATTTCATCTTATACTGCAGACTTCAAACAAAATAGATACATCACAAAGTTTATAAGATCAACCAAACAGTTACAAATTCTATACATAATAACAACTTCAGTCCTACTACAAAATAACTATATATGTCATTCCATCTTGACATCCACCAGAGTCCATCCCGGACTGAAAAATTATGAAATATAGGGGTTAAGTCTAAAGACTTAGTAAGGCATAAGTACAAGTAACAACAGTGTTTACCGTGGAGAAACTCAACTCGATAAGATATCATTTTCAGATTGAATATAAAAAAATTTAGAAAAATAGACAGACAATACTGAAAAGCAAACAGGAAACTCTCCTGCTTTATTGCTCCAAGAATAAATTACAGGTAGACAGAATCATGTAGGCAAATCAAACCCAAAGCATATGCATTTCAAGAAAAATTGTAAGATATGCATTGCAGATTCACCTTATAATAGATAGATAGAAAAATTACCTAAGCGTAATAGCTTGGTATGTGGCAGATGCCTATATGGACTGCATAGCACACCACAGATACCTAGGAGAAAATTCTTAGCATATCACCGGTACCTAGGGGGAAATCCCTAGTATCCGGTTGGCACCTAAGGGAAAATCCCTAGCATGCCCTTACATAACCAAACAGATCGCCCAATATGGCCCTTGGCCCACATATCACCATACAAATAATAGAATAATTGCTCGTATAGATGCCTAGGGGGAAACCCCTAGTGCACTATCAATTTCCAAGTAACAGAATAGAACAGTATGCCGTCGAGGCAACAAAAAATAGTAAATGAAACAAATAAGCCAGCACGGCTAATGAATACAGAGCTGATAACAGATATGCCGATAAGACAATAGATGCAGTACAGATAGTACTAATATGAGATAGATAGATAATAGACTTAAGTTCTGGGTGCCAGAACAGACGAAAAAGAATATCGTCATCAGAGATAACCCTCACAAGGGTATTCTAAGCAGATTCCAAATACAAATCAGAATACGATTCAAAAATAGAGAAAACCACACAGGGGCTTATTCCAACCACAGATAAGAAATATAATGCTAGATTAGCAGACCCTCAAAGGGGTTTCCAACAATTTAGAATAGCTTAACAAAGCAATACCCAGAGTAGGAGACCCTCACCTCTTACAATCCCAATAGCAATAGCCAAAAACTAATCTTACTACTCATTAGTGCCTAGCTCGTCTTTACCTAATCAAGAAAATGTGCCACGAGTCAAGCTTATCCAGATTCAACATTCATGCATAAATTCCTAATCAAATTCCCATTCCAATACAATTTAAATTATAATGATTTCCAATATCAAAATTTATTTTCAACTTATTATTAACGAACATACAATTCCAAATTCATATCTCCCATAACACTATTCCTCGCATAGAAAAATGAGTCATCAAATACCTATATCAACTCAAAGGCTCAACCTGGATAAAACTAACAACTATAAGCATGCATATATATACATATATATAACATGCAAAAATCACATAAATATCAAATCTCACTAACGAATACTTGGAATCATGAACCAAAAGTACCAAAACGATCACCACATCAAGATGAGGAAAATGTCCCCTGCCATCATTAGCCGCCGCCGCCGCCAAAAAGTGAAACTTTACGGCCAAATTATTCCTCTCGTCGCAAGGATTCCAACACCACCTTTCATTTCTAATTTCGAGCAGTATACACACCAGAACTGGCCAAAAACCACCACTTTCTCCTTTTCTCCGATGAGCTCCGATCATTCCCTAGCCATCGTCGGAATTTCCATGCAAAGGTACAATTGCGATCCCCTCATCAAGATCTTCCTAACCCTACACTCAAAATGGAGAATCGTCGCTGGAAAAGGAAAAACCCGGCAACCCCGTAACATGCACGTCTCGGTCCTCCTCCGTTCATCGCCATTCCACCGCTCGATTGGTGGTTTTAAGGTGTGGAAAGTGTTGGTTGTGGTGAGGGAAAGAATTTGGTTGGTTGGAGTGGAAGAAAAAATTGCCGAAAATGGGTCAAAGATGGTGATAAAGTCTCGGTGAAGAAGAAGAAAAAAATGAGAGAAAAGGAAGAAGAAAGGAAGGAAGAAGAAAAAGGAAAGAATAAAAAGGGAGAAAGTGGTGCTCGATTTCCAAAATTTGATTTTTTGACTTTTTTTTTATAAAATTATAAATTATACAATTTTTTCCCCAATTTTTAAAAAATTATGATTAACCCCAAATTGATCAAAAGTATACACAATTAAGTATATGAAAATTATAATTTAACCCACAAAATTTTTAAATAATTAATAATGCAAAATGCACAAAATTTTCAAATAACCATGAAATCGTATTTTTATAAATAAAATAAATAAAATTTTAGAGGTGTTACAGACCTCTCCCCCTAAAAGAATCTAAACCCCAAATTCTCACCTGAATATTAAAATAGCTCGGGATATTGTTGGCCCATGAGATCCTCCTGTTCCCAAGTTGCTTCCTCAACATTGTGATTGCACTGCAGCACCTGAGGAATCTTTCGTTTCCTAAGCCCTCAAAACTTTTTATCAGTGATGCAAACTGGTCATTCCTCATATAATAGGTTGCCTTCTAGTTCCATGTGTTCATGCGATATGATGTGTGATGGATCTGGGTAATACTTTTGTAGCTACGATGCATGAAAGACGTCATGTATCCCAGCTAAACTCTGAGGTAACGATAGACGATAAGCTGCTGGTCCAATTCTTTCACATATCTCATATGGCCCCACGTATCTTGGACTTAGTTTTTCACCTTTGCCTATTCTTCTGATCTCTTTCCATGGAGATACTTTAAGAAACACTCGATCGTCAATCTCAAATTCTAGGTCTTTTCTCTGCCTATCTGCATAACTCTTCTGTTAGCCCTGAGCAACCTTCATCCGCTGTTTTATAATATGCACTTTATCTATAGCCTCTTGGATTAGTTCAAGCCTTATAATCCCTAGAGACTCTTTAGTGGTACCTTTATATTCCAATAAATCCCAATATAGCGAAGACTGATACTTTTAGCTGTACAGTGCTTCATATGGTGCCATTTGAATGATAAACTGATAGCTATTATTATAGGCAAATTTAATTAGAGGCAGATGTCGAGTCCAGCTTCCACCAAAGCCCAGAACACATGCCCGCAACATATCCTCCAAAATTCGAATGACTCTTTCTGATTGTTCGTCGATCTGAGGATGAGCTGTTGAACTAAATTGTAATCTTATTCCTAGATGTCTCTATAAACTCTTCCAAAGTCTTGATGTGAATTTTGGGTCCCTATTCGACACAATACTCACTGGAATTTTGTGCAACCTGACGATCTCTTTAATGTATAATTCTGCTAATTTCTCGACCTTGTAGTCAGTTCCAACTAGTAGAAAGTGTGAGGACTTTGTTAGTCGATCTACCACTACCCTAGTACTGTCATAACCTCCTCTAGCCTTTGGCAAACTAGTCACAAAGTCCATAGTTACTTGTTCCCATTTCCAATATGGGATAGGAAGTAGTTACAACAAACCTAACGGTCACTGGTGTTCTGCTTTTACTAACTGGCAGGTTAGGTATTTCTGTACAAAATCTGCTACATCTTTCTTCATACCACTCCACCAGAACTATTTCTTTAAGTCCTAGTACATCTTCGTTCCTCCAGGATGCACAATGTACTTATTCGATGTGCTTCTTCCAATATTCTTTCCCTCATCTTTTCTGGTATGTAGATTCTGTTTTTATAGAGTAGGATACCTTGACTATCTATGCTAAATTCAGACTCTACATAGCTTTTAGTCATCTCTTTCTATTTCTACATCCGATTTTTCCTAGCTTGAGCTTGCCAAATTTCTTCATACAGTTTTGGATGCACTCTCATTCCTGCAATCTAAACTTGTTGTTTTAGTTTTCTCATATCACTTGCTTTCAACTCTTCTGACATTTTCGCACCTTTCAAATGTGCCATTTCTGCATTCTAACTCAGAGCATCAGCTACTGCATTCATTTTTGTAGGATGATAATTGATGGAAAAGTCATAATCTTCCAAAAATTCCATCCATCTTCATTGTCTCATATTCAAATCCTTTTACGAATGTAGATACTTAAGGATTTTATGATCTGTGTACACTTCAAATGTAGTCCCATAAAGATAGTGCCTCCATTTTGATAGTGCAAAGATACCTATTGCTAATTCCAAATCATTTATGGGGTAGTTTTCCTCATGAGGCTTTAACTTCCTAGATGCATAGGCAATAACTCGCCCCTTTTGCATCAACACACATCCTCACCCCTTATATGAGGCATCTAATATACCATAAAATCTTTCAACCCATCCGAAAAAGCTAATACAAGTGCTGTAGTCAAACGGTTCTTCAGTTCTAGGAAGCTCTTCTCACATTCTTCATTACAAACAAATGGCTTATTTTTCTAGGTCAACTTGGTTAGTGGGCTAGCTATCTTGGAAAAGTCTTGAACAAATCTTTGGTAGTACCCGGCCAATCCCAAAAAACTTCAAATCTCTGTAACATTCTCAAGTCTTTTCTAATTGACAATCACTTCTATCTTAGAAGGGTCAACTTCTATCCCATTTTGAGTGATTGCATGACCCAGGAAGGCTACCTTCTCTATTCAGAACTCACACTTACTAAACTTAGCATACATCTAATGTTCTCTCAAAGTTTTCAGAACTATACGTAAGTACTTCTTGTGGTCTTCTCTAGACTCAGAGAAAACCAAGATATCGTCAATAAAGATGACCACAAATTGTTCCAAATAGGGTCTGAATATCCGATGCATCAAATCCATGAAAGCTGCTGGGGCATTGGTTAGGCCAAATGGCATTACCACAAATTCATAGTGGCCATATCGAGAATTGAAAGTCGTCTTTGGAACATCCTCTTCTTTAATCTTCAGCTAAAAATATATTTATCTTAAATCTAACTTTGAAAAGATTCTTAATCCTTGTAAAAGGTCAAATAATTCTTCTACGTGAGGTAGTGGGTATTTGTTTTTAATAGTGACCTTATTTAATTCTCGATAATCGATGCACATTATCATAGATCTATTTTTTTTCTTGACAAATAGCACTGGAGCCCCCCAAGGTGACGTGCTGGGTTTGATAAACTTCTTCACTAACAATTCCTATAGCTGACTCTTCAAATCCTTAAGTTCAGTAGGTGCCATCCGATACAGAGTTTTTAAAAATGGCGTAGCTTCCGGGAGAGAATAAATAACAAACTCTATTTCCCTATCAGGGGGCAGCAAGTATAACTCCTCAAGAAATACTTCAGGATATTTTGCTACCACTTCTACTTATTCAACTATAATCATGTCCCGAAGTTTGTTGATGAGGTATGCCAGGAATCCATACCTATCCTCATTTAGAATCTGCCTTGCTTCTACAGCTGATATGATTGGTATTGGAGAGGTTTTATCTACAAAAGGATGTGAAGATATCAATGTCCTTCCCCTGAGTGTTATGCACTTAGTGAAACAATTCACTTGTGCTTGGTGGTTATACAGCCAATCCTTTCCCAGAATTATATCATATCCTTGTATAGGCATCTGTATTAAATTGGCTAGATTTACTCGGCTTTTAATGATAATCGGGTAATCCCAATACATGATTTCAGTTACTAGTCCTACCCCCAATGGTGTTCTCACTTCTACTTGATATGCCATAGTTTCAAGTTTCATATTCAGTTTTGCAGAGAATTCAACAGATATAAAAGAATGGGAAGCACCAGGATCATATAACACTTTACTAAGAGTTTTGGAGATAGTGATCATACCTTCTACTACCTCATTAGGATTTGGTGCATCTTCTCTTGTAAGGGCATAGGCATGGGCCTAGATTTTCTGCTTTTCTTTTCCTGTCAAAACTAGACCTTTCTTTCCTAGGCAATCTTTCACATGATGCTGACTACTACCATACTATAGGCATTTATCCTGTTTCCGCCAACAATTTGCTTCCATGCCCTACTGACCCACAGAATCCACATATTACCGGTATCTTTTCTTGAACCCAATTCACCATTCCATCAGCCCGGGTAATCCTCTGAGTTGCACCCTCAGTTTGTGGTCTCCACGGTTTCTTGCTAGTGCTACTTGGTCTACCTAGAGATGGTCTTCCCTTTCTACCCTTTTCTTCAATCTTTCTAATTTCCTGCAACTTTGATTCTAGTTGTAGTGCTTTACTAACTGCTATATTGAATATGGTAAATCGAAGATGGCAAGACCCCATCTCAACTCTGGCCATAGTCTTTAGATAAATCATTGAATTTATCGACTTTCATCATTCTAAACATAGAGCACATACTGACTAATAGTTTGATTTCCTATGATCAAATTCACGAACTCACGTTCCTTGGACTACTTGACCACCAGAGGTATATACTTATTCATGAATTCCTTAGTGAAATTATCCCATGTCCTCTGGGTTCCTGAGGCTATCCAGTAATGATCTATCATTTTCCACCAACTTCTAGCAAATCCCACAAGGAGGAATGTGGCAAATCGAACCTTCTGTTCATCGGGGTAGCGTAGTATATCAAATATGACCTCAAAATCTTCTACCCATTCTTCAACCTTTTGGTTATCTAGTTCTCCATGGAACTTTAGGGGCTAAAAATGAAGAAATCTTTCTAGGGCTCGATCTTCTGCCATGGGATGGGCTGGTGGCTTGACCTCTGGCTCTCTCTGATATAT
The DNA here is from genome assembly GCA_014898725.1 of Jacaranda copaia. Classification (NCBI taxonomy): domain Eukaryota; kingdom Viridiplantae; phylum Streptophyta; class Magnoliopsida; order Lamiales; family Bignoniaceae; genus Jacaranda; species Jacaranda copaia. The sequence goes on along the minus strand of JACGDI010000656.1, from coordinate 649,409 downwards.
AAGTCTCATTGGCTGTCTAATCGAAAGAGTTTGTGATACCTCCTCCCTTTGCTTAGTTCGAGAATGAGCCAAAACTCCTGGTTTGGGGGCACACTGGCTTTGAAATTACTGTCTGGGAGGTCTTCCTTGCTGACCCAATCGAGGTGGTACAGGTCTAGGGACACTGTCATGGGATGCCATCTGTCTCAAAATTTCAGGAATATCTTAACTTGAAATTAAAAGTTGAAGTCAACATCCCAATTCTCAATATCACTTCAATAATTAAGGTTTCAATGAAGAAAACAATTAAATTAAGTAAACTTTCAAAACTTGTAACAGAAGAAAAAAAAATAATTTAAAATAATTTTCTCTAAGAGTTATATATTAGCATAATATAGGTTAGCAACAGCAGATTACAAAAGTGTATATACAATCCAAGGTAGCAAAATTGGCTATGCTAACAGAATGTCCAATCGAAGGCAAAATGATAGGACATTCAAAGGAAAAAAAAAAGAAAAAAATATTAGTCATAGTCATAAAGTTGTCTACTACGGTTACAAGAGTTGAATACTAGGAGCAATCAAACAACTTGTCAACCTACTAAATACTATGACGCCAGAATTTATGTCTAATCTTCCTCCTCATTAGTGTATCAGATGGCTCACTTTCCTCATCTATCATCTACTGATCTTCTTCGTCATCTATCTCAAGCGGCGCTAAGACTAGAGGTTCTGGGTTGATATCTGCATTGGGGGCTTCCTTTGGTTCCTCCTCAAACTCCTCCTCTGATTATTCTTCTGGTTCGGCTTTTGGCTCTTCCTCAGGTTCTAGAGCTCGCTCTTGTTGCTGTCGACCTTGTCCTTGATCAGGAGCAGGGATTCGATAAATGCCTGAAGGATCGACATCTATGTATATCCCTGGATCGACTCCAATGGCTTGATCAATAGCTCTATAGTAGTAATCTAACGCTCGACCCATCTCATCCATGATTGGGTGAGGAACCTATACTGATCTCCTATAATTAGACTACAAAGCCTAAAATATTACCTCTATGTTTGCCCGTAGAGAGTGAAGCTCTTGGATCTGTGCTTCAATGATATTAACTCAAAGATGCTCCCGTTCGAGATCACCCATGACTCGATCATGCAAATAATCTTGAGCACCCAACATACCTTTTAAAGTGCGCACCTCTTCTCAAACTTGATAAAGATGCTTATGTTGGTCATAACATTTCTTTTCCAAAGTCCTGCAAATCTTCTTGAGATTCGTCATTTCCTCTTTCAATTCTTTGATCTTATCTTCTATGTTCTCGTTATTTTGGTCATTCGCAGGCGTCTTCCCTTTGTCAAATTCGCTAGCCATCCTACAACAATTCAAGATTTCATCTCAACAAAATCAAGAAATATAAGTCTAAATCCAAGCCTTAGGATCCTACTAAATTATCGGTCCTACTATAACTTAACAATCTTGTCAATACCTTAAGTGCACAATTGAATAACCCAAATAGAGATCACTGAGGGTTCTATCACATATTCACACCTAAGTTATCTAAACCTAGGCTCTGATACCACGCCTGTAGCACCCCCTCTAAGGACAGCACTTAAGCTGAGATACTACTCCGATTCAGACTTATTTATCAGAGTACAGTTCAACACTAGGCCTATTAATTCAACCATCTTAAAATGAATGCTGATACCATTCCACCAATACCTAATAATCCACAAAACGAAAATACCAAAAGTTCAAGGGACTAAGTCATATTATAGTCTATGAAGGATTAAACCATCATTTCATCTTATACTACAGACTTCAAACAAAATAAATACATCACAAAGTTTATAAGATCAACCAAACAGTTACAAATTCCATACTTAATAATGGTTTCAATCCTACTACAAAATGACTATATATATGTCATTCCATCTTGATGTCCACTAGAGCCCATCCCTATCAGAAAGATAATGAAATACATGGGGGTAAGTCCAAAGACCTAGTGAGGGATAAGTACAAGTAACAACAGTGTTTACCAAGGAGAAAATCAACTCGATAAGATATCATTTTCAAACTGAATATAACAGAATTCAAAAAAATAGATAGACAATACTAAAAAGCAAACAAGAAACTCTCCTGCCTTGTTGCTCCAAGAATAGATTATAGGCAGACAGAATCATATAGGCAAATCAAACCCAAAGCATATGCATTCTAAGAAAAATTGTAAGATATGCATTGTAGATTCACCTTATACGAGATAGATAGAAAATTACTTAAGCGTAACAACTTGGTATATAGCAGATGCCTATACGGACTGTATAGCACACCGTGAATACCTAGGGAAAATTCCCTAGCATATCACTCGTACCTAGGGGAAAATCCCTAGCATACTGTTGGCACCCAAAGGGAAATCCCTAGCGTACCGGTGACATCCAGGGGAAAATCCCTAGCATGCCCCTACATAACTAAACAAATCGCCTGGTATGGCCCTTGGCCGCCCACATATCACCATACAGATAACAGAATAACCGCTCATACAAATGCCTAGGGGGAAATCCCTAGTGCACTGTTAGTTTCCAAGTAATAGAACAGAATAGAACAGAATAGTATGCCATTGAGGTAATAGAAAATAGTAAAAAAAACAAATAAGCTAGCACAACCAATGAATACAGAGCTAATAATAGATATGCCGACAAGGCAACAGATACAGTACAGATATGAGATAGACATATAATAGACTTAAGTTCTTGGTGCCATAACAGATAGAAAAGAAAATCAACATCAAAGATAACCCTCACAGGGGTATTCTAAGCATATAACAAATAACAGATAGCAAATAGATTCCAAATATAAATCATAATACAATTCAGAAATAGAGAAACCCACACAGGGGCATATTCCAACCACAGATAAGAAATATAATGCCCGATTGGCAGACCCTCATAGGGGTTTCCAATAATTTAGAATAGCTTAACAAAGCAATACCCAAAATGGGAGACCCTCACCTCTTGCAGTCCCAATAACAACAGCCAAAAACCAATCTTACTATTCGTTGGTGCCTAGCTCGTCCTCACCTAATCAAGAAAATGTGCCACAAGTCAAGCTTCTCCAGATTCAACATTCATGCATAAATTCCTAATCAAATTCCTATTCCAACACAATTTAACTTATAATGATTCCCGATATCAAAATTTATATTTAACTTATTATTAACCAATATACAATTCCAAATTCATATCTCCCATAACCCTATTCGTCGCATAGAAAAATTAGTTATCAAATACCTATATCAACTCAAAGGCTCAACCTGAATAAAACTAACAACTATAAGCATGCATATATATATACATATATATAACATGCAATAATCATATAAATATCAAATCTCACTAATGAATACTCAGAATTAAGAATCGAAAGCACTGAAACGATCACCGCATCGAGATGAGGAAACTATCCTCTTGCCACTGTCGGATTGCCGCCGCCGACTGCCATCAAAAAGTGAAACTTTACCACCAAATTGTTCCTCTCGTCACAAAGATTCCAATGCCACCTTCCATTTCCAATTCCAAGCAGTGTACACACCGAAATGGGCCAAAAACCGCCACTTTTTTCTTTTCTTCAACAAGCTCTGATCATCGCCTTGCCATCATCAAAATTGCCATGCAAAGGTACCACCGCAATCCTCTCGTCAAGATCTTCCTAACCTTACCCTATAATTTAACCCACAAAATGTTTAAATAATTAATAATGCAAAATTCATAAAATTTTCAAATAACCATGAAATCGTATTTTATAAATAAAATAAATAAAATTTTAGGGGTGTTACTACGGATAAATTTTGTACAAATGGATACAAATGTGAATGGTAAATAAATTTTTGAATATTCATTTACAGTCTTACCTATTAGTAGCTAGATTGAAACACAGATGGATTCTCAAGCCCCTACCCTTAGCCAAGATTCTCAAGCATAGCCAACATGCCCATCTTCCAGATCTGCAAGAGTATAACCCCTTTTCTATTATTTTTATTTCATATAATTTGGACATGATTTTACTTCAGTCATGTTGTACAAACAACTTATTTATGGAGATGTTACAACTGCTACATTTGCTCAATTTTCCGGAGATACTCCACCACTTGGATCAAGTGGATCTGATGCCCCTATATATATTTTATAAAATTATATACTTCATATATTTAAGTGTAAATTTTATTTTATATCTTTATTGCTTACTGAAAATTTTTTATCATTGTGAAATTTTTTTGTAAGCAAGATTTATAAACTAGCCATTAAAAATTAATCATTCCTTCAAGCATGTACTTTTTGATAAATTGATTAGGAAAATAATATTTTTTTCAATTATTAATTTTTTCTACGTTTAATTAAATATTAATTTAAAATTAAAATTAACTACATAATTGATACAAATATAAACATAAAAATAAGTAACATAGAGCAAACTAAACTTATTAAAACATATACAAATAATATGAAAATTAAAATTTTGAGGTAGAGAAGGAAAATATTATTTGAAGTGCTATTTTTCTTTTAATAGTATTTTTGTTGATGTGGTAAAAAAAACAAAACCCAAAATAGAAGCAGGGTGCAGATGGTGTGAGGGAGAGTATCTTTTTGCATAGGGTAATAAGACCAAGGGCAGGGGGGAGATCTTGAACGTGGTCCCTCAAAATGTGGCACCAACAACCAATCACATATTAATTAAAAATGTGCAAGATCTAGGTTTTTAAATTTCATGGTCAGAAGCGCCAAAGTGGGTCATTTTGGGAGGGTGCAAAATTGCCAACACCACTACCTTAGAGTGGAATTATATATTAATTAAGAAAAGAAGCTGCTTAGACCATAATTGCTTGTATTTTTAAGTTATTATTATTATTATTATTATTATTCTTTTATTATTAGAGAAGTTCAAAATTGTTTTTTTTATTTTCACTAAAAATAATGATTTTTCTTATTATATGTGTCATTATTATTTTCAACTAATATTATTTATTTTGTCAAAATAGGATTCTCGTAGATTATTTAATTTATGATATGACTTTTTTAAATTTTAAAAAATTAAAATATATTAATTAATTAAATAATAAATATTTTTTCCTACCATCTACAAGAATGAATATATTAAATTTAGTAATACTCTAATATATATCGTTTAACTAATTATACATAACAAAATAAAGAGATTGGTTATAAGTTAAATAAAAATAGTTTATTATTATATTATTTGCTTGATATAAAAAACAGGCACACAAATCAATCCATTATGTTAAAATATTATTTTTAATCTAGAAATTAAATATTTCTATACCTATAATACAAAATTTATTTTTATTTTGACAAAATAAATGACTATCAAAGACAAAAAAAACTAATTGAAAATAATTAAAATGAAAAGTTAACAATAAAGGCAACCATTGATGACCTTATAATATTTTATAATGTCTCATTGCAATCTTGTGTAGAGAGTTTGTTATCCTAAAATGTGGCGATTGATTAGCCGGTTGTGCATGAATGAATTAAAATAACCCAAAAATTAATACCATATATTATCTTCAGTCAATAATGCCTTGAGCAGTGTGCTGTATGAAATTGCTAACATGAACTGGAAGCCTGCCTGATTGCTTCCAAGGAGATTAGAGATGGCTTATGCTGCTCTAAGTTCACTATTACAAACATTAGAGCATATCCCTCTACCTCTGCACCATCAGATTGCGTCTCCTAAATTTATTAGTCGTTTGCTAGTTGTTCTGGAAGATTTTCCACAAAAAAGCGGCTTAAGAATCAATCATTTGGAAGGGCAAATGATAGATGCATCCTTTGAAGCACAAGATATCATAGAATACCATGTCTCAAGGCAAGTCCTTTCAAGATCTGTAAGTCATCGAGTGAGCAGCTTTTTTGGTGGGATGATTTCAGCTCTCCATAATACCATCCCTGACATCCATCTACCTGAGAGGTTGCTGGAGTATGTGCATCAAAATATGGATCTGGAATTCCAAGGCTTAGAGAAGATGATAAATTAATTTGACATGATCTTGGAAGCACTATCTAAGATAAAGCATGGGGAAGTAGAAGATCTGCAGCAACGGGGAGTACAGGATCTGCAGCCAAGAATATTTTTGGCCAGAAATAAAAGCACTATTAATATGGTGGGACTTGATGAAGACTTTATTCAAGTTAAAGATCGGCTAACTGGATCATCATCTAAACTCGTCATTATCTCCATTGTTGGTATGGGTGGCATTGGTAAGACAACTTTTGCGAGAAATCTCTACAATGATTCACTTATTGAGTATCATTTTGATACTCGTGCCTGGATAGCCGTACCCCAGGAATACCAAGTACAAGAAATGCTTACGGGTCTTCTACATTCCACAAGACATGTTGGTGATGAGTTGCATCACAAGAGCATTGGACAATTACAAGAACTTATTTACAAGAGTTTGAAGAGTAGGAGATACCTCATTGTGATGGATGACGTTTGGGATACCAAAGTTTGCGATGATGTTAAAAGATTTTTTCCTGATGATAATAACGGCAGTCGAATTATTATTACTACCCGTTTATCAGAAGTGGCTATTTATGCCTACTCTTATAGCCCCATTCCATTACATGAGTCTTTTAAGTTCAGAAGCAAGTTGGTATTTACTGCATGAAAAGGTATTTGGGGAAGAATGTTGCCCTTTTGTATGGGAGAAAAGTGGAAGGAAGATTCTACAGAATTGTAAAGGGCTTCCACTTGCAATTGTCGTGATTGGCGGCCTCCTGTCCAAAGGTAGCAGGACGCAAGACTATTGGGAGTTCATTGCAGAAAATGTATAATCAGCAATAGCCAGATATGATGGTCAGATCATGGGTATTTCATCTTTGAGTTATAATTCTTTGCCTCAACATCTGAAAGCTTGTTTTCTTTATATGGGAATTTTTCCTGAAGATTATGATATCTCAATCTCTAATCTCATCAAACTCTGGGTTGCTGAGGGCTTCATAAGGCCACTAACTCATAAAAGCCTGGAAGAGGTGGCAGAGGATTACTTGAAGGATCTCATTGATAGAAGTCTCATTGTGGTTCCCGCCAGAAATCATAATGGTGAAATTAAAACCAGCGTCATCCATGATCTGTTGAGGGAGTTGTGTGTGAAAAAAGATCAGGCTGATAAATTTCTTCAGATAATGAATAGGAATGCTTACGCTTTTCCAGAAGGCAGAAACAATCAGCCCGAGTAAGTATTCATTCAAATATTTTGAATCAACTTACAGAAGTTCATGAGCAATATGTTCGTTTTCTTATATATTTTTGTGAGCGCCGCTCAAACAATCAGTTAATGCGCATTACTATGAGTTCTAGGCTGCTCAGGGTATTGGATGCACTCGCAATAAAGTTCTATGAGTTTCCAATCGAAATATTCGAGCTAATTCATTTAAGGTACCTTGCTTTCAACTATAGAGGCATGAGCAAGTTTTCAGCATCAATTTCCAAACTGCAGAATCTTCAAATTTTAATTGTCTATGGAGGGGTGTTCGCATCAATTGCTGTCACTTTATATCTACCGCCAAGCATCTGGGAAATGCCACGACTAAGGCATCCTCTGTTTGAGAGAAGTTTCTTGCCTACACAAATTATACGGAAAGATTCTGTTATTCTAGAAAACTTACTGACACTTTCAGAAGTAAGAAATATTAGATGCACAAGAAAAGTCTTTGAAATGATGCAGAATTGAAGAAATTGGGAGTTTCGTATTTTTACGACACGCATACCAAATGGTCATCCTATGAGTTCAACAATTTTGTTTGCCTATGCCAACTTGAAACGTTGAAATGCCTCGTCATTGGAAGGAGTTCTCCAGCTTCGAGGCCATCACCTTTGCCTGCAAGCTTTGCTTTCCCTCCTAGACTCAAAAAACTGACTTTGAGTGGTTGCAGAATTTCTTGGACAAAAATGACTATCATAGATTCATTGCCAAACCTCAAAGTGCTAAAACTGAAAGATGAGGCCTTCGAAGGCTCGGTTTGGGAACCAAAGGAGGGGGAGTTCAGTAAATTAAAGTTTTTGCTCATTCATGTATCAAATTTGCAGCAGTGGAGGGCAAGGGATACTCAGTTCCCCCTCCTTCAGCATTTAAGTCTCAGTTTCTGCCCCCAATTAGTGGAGATCCCTTCTGAAATTGGAGAAATTCCAGCACTTGAAATACTTGAGTTGTTTGAATGTAGCCCTTCTGCTGTGGCTTCAGCCATATTAATACAAGAGGAGCAACAAAGCTTGGAGAACCACAGCCTTAAAGTCCGTTTCAGTTCCTTTACTGATGGTAATTACGACTCTCTACGAAAGGTGAAACTTTAACTTGCTGATCAAATAATCTACTTCTGATTAGCGCGCCTACCTGAACATCAAGTTCACTAGTATTAATTTACTTGCCATTCTATTCATCTGCTGCAGGCACACCGGGTTTTATCAAAATAAGATGAGGTATTGAGATAGCCATGAAGATTTGGTCATCCATAATGCATTGAAAATAATCATTCACTAGAAATAGTGATGTCCTTGTTCATAATAATATTGGGACTATGCCATTTTTTTTCAATTTTATTTTTTAAAATATTGGGATTATGCTTGTCTTTCTTTTGGTTTCTGTTCTGGTTGTGTCATATATAGAGAGCTTTGATTTTATCATTTATAGTAGCATCTACAACATATATATAGTAGCATAGTCTTCTCTTGCTGGCATTCTTTTCCCCTTAAATGCGTAGCCGGATGTAAACTAATGAAATTAAATAGATCTTGTTTAAATTTCTTATCAAGTTTAATGTCGTGTTCGAGCTCGCGTGACCACTGAACAACCTCTTGAAATGCGAGTGGATGAATACTTTTATACACATTCTATTATTATATATTCTTTTAATTAATCAACTCATATTCAAGTTAAATTTTAAATCTTATCAAATTTAAAAAAAATAGTATTCAAATTTGAATTTATCATGATCTACTAATCCAGCTCCAATAAACTTCTAACTATAAATAAAATCAAGCACTAAAATAGCTTGATCCTTTTTCCAGTTCCACCCCCTTTTTATTTCCGCTTTGTGGGATCTGGTTCAAGAATCTTGCATAGAGAAATAGATTTAGAGTGTCTAATTAATTAGAAAATAGATTCAGAAAAATAATTACAAATAAAAAAGGCGAGCTAATTTTTCTTTTCCTCAATTCTTTAATTATCTTGTAAGCTTTCAATCAATCCACATTTCAGCCTTTCCATTTGATGTGGGGTCAGGCCAAGCTCTTAAAGAAATGGGTTACTGTTCAAATATACCGTCGATTCGTCCGATTTCGATTTTGATTGATTTAAGTTCACTATCTTATTCACAAGAATTGAATAATAGTTGTATTAATTCACTATTATGACATTGCATCCAGAAAATATATTAAAACAATTATAACCTGGTGAGGTTATTTCACTCTATTAAAAAGAATTCAATTCCTTTGGCCTCTTATTACTCTTTAAAAATTATAACATGTATTGGCATAACTAATTATTTTATTTATTAAGCAATAGAAAATATTTATTGCAAATTATATTGAATATACAGGTAATTAAAATATGCAAATATGATATTAACCAAGTTATATGATCTATAAAAAGGGAGTAACTAATTATAAACAATTAAATAATAACTCCAATGCCTTTTACAGATTTATTACCTCTAAAAATTTGAAAATCTTTGCTCATTGCAAAAATATTTTTTTAGATAGTAATTAGTTTTACTCTATCAATAATGCCAATTCATATGAATACGAATGCATTTTATTTATGCTATAAATTTTGACATATATATATATATATGAATGAATTATAAGTTTCAAGCAAAGTTGAGATGCTTAGTAAAATAAGAGTGAATTACTGTTTGCCTTGATGATATTTGGCGTAATTACCAAAAGATTATCATTATTTCATAAATTACTAATAATATCATAATTTGTGCCATCCAACGATAAAGTCTTTTTTCAGATGCATCAAAAGAAACATGTGAACTTTCAAAATTACTCTTAAGGGCTATTTGTCAACTCTTTGAACTGGTATTTGTAATATATTTAAATTTTAAAAAGTCTATTGTAATATTATTATAATAATGGAAAATGAAAGTTTATACAACCTTTTACAGTGAATATGTACTTTCTTATATTGTTCTTGATATATTAAATTTTCCAAGTATTGGCAAGGTGGGAACTACGTATCAAAACTATAATATTTTCTTTATAATATGTAATTTATGTTGTGTAATAGTTACAAATTCAAGCAATAAAGCCATGCAAGTTGATTATACACCAACTTTCTTTTGCTTTCTATTGTTACATGATTACTCATCTGCAATTTTTTTTTTTTGGCACTAAGTGAAGTTGCCGCATCAGTAGGAATTGCAACATAAGCATGTTGCTTATTCATCTTCATGGAGGTTTCAACAACAAATTTTTCAACAGGTTTAGCAATAGGTATTTCATGAATAGGCTTGGCATGAGTCAACAACTTTCTTCTTGTTGTTTCAGCTATAAGGGCACCTTTTTTAGGGGTAAATAACATAATTAGTTTGCAAAGTTTTACCCTAAAATCATTGTAGTCCTCAATTTTTAAAAGTTTATCTTTTAATCCCTAACATTAATATATTATTTTATTCTAATTCTCAAAACCACATTTCAATGGTATTTGGTTGGAAAATTGATTGATTTGGTAGTTGGTCAGAAAATTGATCAATTTTAACATTTTTTAAGGGAAAATTTGTCAATTTAAGATTTTATACTCCACTTTAGTCCCAATTTATGATTTTTTATTTCACTTTTGTCCCTAGTCACTTTTCTTCTTCTTCTTCTTCTTTTGCTTTTTATGCTAACAGCTACATTTCTTAATATGTTTGATAATTACATGATAAAAGTACTAAAATACTATTTAATTGGCATAAACTATGACACATTCTTTGCTATTCATTAGAATCATCCATTCTCAAATCTACAAACATCATTATGTGCTAAGGCCACACTGCCCCGGGCACACAGGTATTTTTATATTTAGATGCTGGTTCAATCAATCCAAAATGCAATTAATTGATTTAATGTCACATATAGTCATTCTCTTTGAGTGATTGAACAACTATTTTGAATAGATTATTAACATGAATAACAGTGGCCATGGTGAAGGTGCAACCATGGTAGAGTGGAAATTAGCAGCCATGGTTGATGTTTTTCAAGGTAGTGGTGTAGCTATGGCAGCTTCAAAAATAGTGGCTATGGCCACCCTTCGTGTAGGTGCTTGCGTGGCTACGATGACCACATCTGCATTGGCAACCATGTGGTTATGTGGGGCTAAGGCAGTCATGTGTTGGGGTTGCAAAGGTATGGGGTAGAGGGGATGGGTTTACTGGGAATGGCTACCATGGCTAGCCACCATAGGATGGGGTTGTGGCAATTGAGGGTGCGGATGGGGGTTCCAAAGGGTGTGAGATACAAGACTAGGTAGGTTTATTTTAAGTAGAAAAAAAATTAGAGAAATGAAAATACAAAAATTAAAAGTAATTTTTAAATTTGAAAGAGATGAAAGAAGATATATAGGAATACACTTAAAAAATAAATGAATTAAATTGAAAATATATAGCAACCCCTCTTATAATAGCACCTAAGCTAAGGTGCTACCAATCTAATCTTAATATTTTGCCCGTAGCAAGCAATAGATCCATAAAAATGTCTCTTCAAATCGTTCAAGAAATGCATAGTATTTTAACTTAACATGCTCTAGACAAAATATCCAAATACATAACATTGGCAAAATATATACAAGTTCAGGCCTTCATGATCATTCAAGACCTGTCGCAACATCTCAAAACCAACTTAACATTCATGGAAACCTATATACACAGCCAAAAGTCTAGTACATTCCAAAATACATTCAAGCCTAAAGACTTCGTTCACCATCTTTACCTATTTGAAAGAAATCAAAATAATATGGGAGGTTAAGTCCTAAGGACTTAGTGAGAGAAAAGAGAATAATAAGATTTAAAAAGAAAGTTAATGAGGTCTAACTATCGATAAACAATTTAATAATAATAAGAAGGTCAGTATGAATCAGCAACATACTTAATACACATGTAATCAAAGTTAATAAACTATTGGTCATTCCATCCTTATTACTCCTAGATCAAATCATAATTGTGAGTACCTGGCATCAGCATTGTATAAACATGAATTTTCTTGTTACTCCAATGCTCGAGCACTCAACTCGGCAGGTAACAATTTGTTGTATAGCATGGCAACCACATACCGAATCCCACCACTCATAGTTCACTACTTCCAACTACCTATAAGTCAGGATCATAAGTAGGTACTGGCTGGAAGATTTGTCACCATCGGTTTACTTTGCCTAGCCATCTTTTCGAACCTAACCTGGAGCCTAATTCCTCTTCGTGCATCCCTTCGATTGATATTCGGCCCATGGTATCCCATAAGTTAGTATAATGTAATGCCAACAAATATAAATGTTACCTTTAAACATTCAGTATGATTATGACAAGTACATAGTTGAAACAATAATGTACATTGGCCGGCAAAGCCATTTAGGGTTCACAAAGTAAGGCATCAATGTAAACATAACAAAATAATAGATCGTCAAGATCTCTTTAATAAATAACAGACTTGTAAAAAGCTAGCAAGTTTTATAAGGACAGCCAACAAGGCTGTAGGGTACAAAGGACAAAAAATATCTAATGTAATAAGGGTTCTAGATACGAAACAGAAAGAAGCGATGTATACTAACATATATGAGAATTTACAAAACATACCCTCACAGGGGTTTACAACAACATAGATAACAAATAATTATTGAGATTTCAAGCAATCTATGAATTTTGAGAAATACGGTACAGTCAGCACAGAAACAAAAACCCTCACAAGGGTGTTTATATCAAGTAATAGAAAATAATTGGAATTTCTAACAATTTTTAGATATCAATCAAAATAGAGTACGGTTCAGAAACAAAAATCCCACACTGGGGCTTATCATAAATCATAGATAGTTAAAAAAGTTGCCACATTGGCAAACCCTCAGCTCAAAAGCTTTAGAAGGCAACTACAGTTAACAGCTTACTAGTCCGCTAGACCTACTTCTTTGTTACCTAAGCAAATAAGTATGTGTATAGTCAAAATTCATATTCAACTCCAATACTCTCAATTAAACCATTAATAGTTTAAAGTTACTAATTGGATAATTAATATGGTAGTTTTAAGATTAATCGATACTATTAGCCAAAATAAATCTCAATTTTCCTATCAATTCCAATAACAAAAGATAACTAGTCCTCGGTTACATATTTAACCTTATCTCAACATCTTGGTTATTTCCACTTATATCTCAATTTCTAAATTTAGGGTTTTCTTACTCAAATAACTCAATAAATTCCCAAAATCATAATTTGATACAATTTTAATTTAAAGAATCCAATCATCATTTATGCATGTAACATGCTTGCCTCTAGATATAGCATAAGATTGTTCATTCAAGCTATAAAAGTTGTTATTGGATAAAAATGGTACATAAACCCTAAACTCAATACCGATCTTTACCCTAAAATGGACAATTGAGACCCCAAAATCACGAATCAATCACACCACCATGACCAACACAATGAGAGAAAGATTCTGTTTGAGAGCTGCCACCATCGGCCCTGTCTACCGCCGCCAAAAAATGCTGAAACCACTATTGTTGGCTACGTCTCGTCATCTTAAGTTCAGTAGTCCAATTGGTTTTTAGTTTTGAGGCCTAAATGACCTTCAAACATCGATCACAGCTTTAATTACTGCTTTCCACCACCACATTTGTTGCCTCCATTTCTGCTGTTGTTGATAGGTTACTCCTCTACACAAGGCCACCAAAGTGATGCCCAAGTCAAGTTCTTCCAGTTAGACCTCCCAGAAAGTGCCTCCAATGCCACCTCACCACTGATTGTGTCCTTCTATCGTGGGTAAGTTTTTTAGCTAGAACTATGGTGGCTCATCGAGGCTTTGTGTATGTGTGTGTGTGTGTGTGTGTGTGTCGTTGAAGCGCAGAGAGTGAGGAAAGGTGGTTGGTAAGGTTGAATGGTTGAGATGGTTCACTGGGAATGGTTATCGGAGAGAGAGAGATAAGAAGTGGTGCAGTAATGGTAAAGGTAAGGTGCAGAATGAAGAAAATGTCTTCTTCTTTATAAAATTCAATTTTTTGATAATTGCAATTTAGTCCTTAATCTTTGTTAAGTTATTCAATTGTGTCCTCTAATTGGTTAACAATATGGTCTTAACCTGGTTGACTTTAAGCTTTCCATGCAAGCCCTACAATTTTCAATTTTAGTTCTATTAAGTTTTCAAAATTTACAAATTGACCCCAATATTTTTAAAAAAATAAATAATTAATCAAAAATTCATAAAAATAAAATGATAACATATAAATTCATACCAATCATGAAATATTTGTTAGGGGTGTTACACCTTATATATTAAAATTAAGGTTAAATTGAAGCAAATTAGGAACAGAGGTAGTGTGCATAGCTTTCAAAAACACAATGAGTTTTTTTGCCCATTTTTTTCACATAAAGGGTTATTTTTTTGTTTTGTTTTGTTGCCCTTTTCCATTTTCATGTGGGGTAAAATGCAATTTGCCTTAGAAAAAAAGATGTGGACTAAAGTAGAACATAGAACCATAAATTGGAACTAAGATGGAATATAAAACTTTAAATTAGAAATTTTGCCCTTAAAATGTCAAAATTGATCAATTCTTTGGCTGAATGCTACAGAAAAGTAGTTTTGAGAACTAGAATGGAATGATATATTAAAAATAATGATTAAACGATAAACTTTTGAACATTGAGGAGTAAAGTGATTCTAAAATAGAACTTTAGGGACTAATTATGTAATTTGCCCATTTTTTTCTTTTCTTTTTTCTTTTTTCATTTTTCTTTTGGTGATGCAACTGGTGCATATTTTTTCAATTATGTTGCATATTGGTTAATAATAATAGGGGGTTATTTATAATTTATCAAAATTGAGGGTCTTTTGGTAATTATGCCTAATCTCAGTGACATGGCTATATTTCCATCTTTTTACTTTTCTCTCAATTTTTTTGGAAGGAAATTTCAAATTTTTCACATTTTCTAACTGTATTACATATTTGTTTCTCATGTTAGGGTGTTAAAAATAACTTATGAAACAAAGAGGATCTTTTTGCAATTATATTAAACTTTAGGGGATGTGGATGTAATTCACCCTAAAAGTAACAACTCTTATAGCTTCATAGTCACAGCTAGTAATTTTTTTATATTTCAACAAAAAAATATTTAAATTTAATTTTATTAATACTTAATCTATATTTTTAAATCACAAATGTTCAAAAATCTCCTCAGGCAAAACAAGTAAAGAAAGCAATTTCTCTGATGTAAATTATATTGCATTATCTACTAATATGTAATGGAATAACTAATTGTGTTATTTATTAAGCAATTGAACATTTTTTGCAAATTATATTGAACATACAAATGATTAAACATATTAACTAAGTTATATGGTTAAGAAAAAATACAAACCAAGTTATACAAATTTATTAGCTTGATAATTAAAGGGTGAATTATGACTACTACCCCTAAGGTTTGGAGTAATTATGAAAAAGCCCTCACTTTTTCAAAAATTCCAGAAAACCCCCTAATCTTTGTCAACATCCAACAAATTACATGCCATTAGGTTTTTTGAATTCATCATTAAAATTTGCATGTGAAATTCTAAAATTATCCTTTGCCTTAATAACCTTAGTTGTGACCATTTCTAACTATTTTTTGCGGACAAAAATATCCTTGGGCGCTGTAATGTCATATTTTTAATTTATACAAGGACTTAAAAGTAATATAGCTACACTACAAGAATTTAATTGTAAGAAATCTTTGATTGATATCAGTTTAGCCATATATCTCCATTTATGACCATTAGTTTATTGTGCCTATATATACACATGAATTTTTCAAGATTTTCTTGCAAATTGCAATGGTGTCCTCATGGAGCACATCTAGTAATGTTGAAAGTTTGGAATACAAAAAAAGATGGTATTTGAAACTACTAACAATCCCGAAGAGCTATTTTACTGTTGTGTCATGCATGGTTTCTCTCATTGGTGTTTGCCAATTGAAGAAAATGGCTAGCGAAGTTGCAAGAATGCTCAAGCACAATCAACTGAGGATTTTGAAGCCACTAGCTCCTTGCAACACCAACCTTATAATAATTCTTTACTGATGAAAAAGGAAAGTTTATTGTATAAGCTTTTGACAACAAATATGGTATTTTAGGTTTGTTCTTGGTAGGACAAATTTGTAAAATAGTTGGTAAGTAGATAGCATGTACTCTTTTGGTAATAGTAGTACTCAATTTGTGCAATAGAATTGTTCTTGCTCATTGTACATTTTTGCAACTTGACTATGTGCATTTCATACTTCACACACATTGAAAATATCTAGCCTAAATAAGAAACAAAATTAACATCATATCCATCCACTTCAATGATGAAAATAGGTTAGTTACATGCCATTATCCAATGTGTTCAAACCAAAACTTACCAAATCTAATCCCAAAACAACCTCCAAACCAAAAGTAATATGAATCATATACAAGGCAAAAGCATTGTCAATTCTATCCAAACCACAACAAAAAGGCAATTCAATTGACTCCGATATTGTATGTTCAAAAAATTTGACAAAAGGGAAGCTTATCCTTCACATCTAAGGGAATTCATAGACAAAATCATCATCTTTACCCATGGTGGTTCCATGTGTTGAAGTTGCTCCATCAACATCTATATTCTACTGCTATGCTGCTAGTTTAGTGACCACAGCTTCACCTTTCTTTCTTTTCTCAATAGGGGCTACAAATGGAGGTTTCTGTGAGGATCCTTCAAGAACTCCTTGAGCTAGAGTTTGTGAGGCATTTTCAGGAACATTTTGACTTGAGTTTGTGAAGCTATTTCCAAAGCATTATATTGTGAGGATGCACATATTAATTTGCTTGTAGCACCAACCTCTCTTCATTTTTCCTTGCATCATAGCTACTAAGGGAATGTCATATTCTACCAAACTTGAATGTTCCTACAACATGAATAAAGACCTACCTATCAGCAATATTTGTGAAGTGTTATAAATAGAGAAGATTCTAATAATTCTAACCTCAATCTTGTCTATGTTCCTATCCATTTGTGGAGTGTTAGTAGGACTATCTCCTTGCATAACCTATCAAGGTACTAATCACTTAAGTATAAATTGAAACAAAGGACAAATTAAGACATACTATGAATCAAGACACGTGATACATCCAACCTCATTTTGGCTCTGAGTTCATTAGCTTTTTCTCTTAGTTCCCCTTCGTGAAAATTCAATATCTCCCAGTCACATAATTAAAAATTAATACTTGGCCTAAATGAAAATTAGTTCTGAAAACTTTAAAACTTAAAAAAAAAAAAAAAAGAATAGAACCTCATTTTGACTATCTGTCCTCCCACTTGTTAATAATGAGGCTAGCCAAGAAGCTGTATGTACAATATGTTGTATATTTATTTGTATATTGTTATTAAAATTGTGTATACTATAAGATTCAAATATTTACACAATATTTAATATATTGTGCAGGAAGAATTATGTGCCTAGACTTAGACTAATTCTGAAAGTAATGCCTTCATGAATGTCTTTGGGAAAGTGTATCTAGGATGTGTTTGAGGTACGGGGTTTGGTGTCTGTCCATCTCAAATCTGTAGATTAACTAGTAGTTCTCAAGGATGTTTGTCTAGCCAATCGGCATTATTAAATATTAAAGTTGAACGTTTGAAGAATGAGATTACAACAATAAAAAATGCATTGAACTCAACAATGTCTTTTCTAATTCAACACTTTGGAGGTCAATTGCTGAGTGGTTTTTCCAATACTAATCAAGTAAATCAATCAATGAGAACTATTAATACTTTGCTTGCTTGTTATGGAATTGATTTAACTGTCATATGAATGTTGGTTTTAATCCATAGGATTCTAGTAATACAGTTTATATGTTTTAGATAATTGGGTCTTGTTTTTGACTGGAATTGTTTGATGTGATGGAGACTAAAGAGATTGGGTGCATGGTGGGCTTGTGGTATTTAGTACTCCCTTAATGTCAAACCATACTTTGAATCTCCTTTTAACCTCTGAGTCCTTATTTACGCTATTGGTTATCTATGTTGTTATCTATAAGTTCTTATCTATATTGATATATTTTTAATAGATTTACTTGCAAGACAGAGATTTGGACTCACAAGCATCCATAAGGTGTTCATCCTCAGACAGTCACAACCTACAAAGCCAGGACCTATCATCTCATGCCTAGCTAATCTGCTATTTTGATATTATTGATGTTATTCTCTAAATAGTCAAATCATTTAACATGAATTGAACTTGATATTTACTTGATGATATTTTTTGGGTTGAACTAAGATATGTTATTTTGATAGTTTGTGATTGTTAAACTAATCCAAACTTATTTGATGTTTATATTGGTGTTGTTAATTTGTTCTATTCTATTTTTTTGCTTAAAATTATTAGTAAATATGTCATTTATACATAAAGAGGGTATAGAAAAAAATTATTTACATCATTAGTACAACATGTACATTAAAAATTGATTGAATAGGTGTACTAAAAATTATTAAAAAAATTAAATAAAAACAATAATAACTGTGGCAGTTTCTAAAACTGCCATGAATGTAAAAATGTTAAAAAAAAAATCAATTCATCATGGCAGTCAGGCAATCGCCATGATATGATAATGTTGCGATAGTTTCAACCACCACAAATATAATTTTTCTTTTAAAGAAATTTATAATGGTGGCTACTAAACCGCTGTCAAATAAAAAGCCTAATAAATAAAATTATTGTGGCAGTTTACCGACCGCCGCAACAAATATCAAACTAAAATAATTTTGTTTATCATGGCAGTTCATGAACTAACACCAAAAAAGGAAAAAGAAAAAAGAAAAGAGCTAGGGATATCCAATGGATCCATACGAGTTCTTTGGCCAAAACTTATATACTAGTCATTCTTTCAATATTTAGTCCATATGGAATGAGGTATCACATCCATCCTCTTGGTGTGATTAATAATCCTATTATTAGAAACATTAGGATTAATATATCAAATGATAAAATTATCCTTACATATAAACTAAATGTGGACTTAATTAATTAATATGTATATATCACTAAAACTTGATTTATATAACTAAGTTTTTAAGAAAATAATAAATTATTTATGCAATCAAATTTATTTCTAGAAGATTCTTTTATAAAATATTTATCTAAAAAAATATAATTTTTTATATAAAAATTATTTCTTCCATGATAATAAGATTTCATAACTAAATTTCTTTTTTTCTTTTTTGTAAATTGAAAAATGAATAATATTTTTCAAATATAAATTTACACTTAATATGAATTTATTTTATAAAAGTACAAACTAATATCCATAAATATACAAAATATAAAGTAGTTTAATTCACAAAAATAAGTGTATAGTTTTATAAAATTTGAAGGTAAGTGATTTTTTCAAAATAAAAAATCAATTCTTTTTTAGGTAATAATAAATTATAAACTATTTGAGAAAAAAAGTTTAAAAGTAGAGACTTATACTTTATTCGCTACAATACTACATATATGTAAACCTTTTCAATGAAAATAATTCATTTATTAAAATAAGATTGGGGATGAAATTAATATTTCACACTTATCATAAATTATCATCCTAAGCATTTAAGTAACTAACTGTATTAAAATTAAGATATTCAAATTAAAAATTCAAAGAGACAAATAATATATTTATTTATTTTTGAAATAACAAATTTTATATTTATCAATCATGTCAAATTCTATTATGGTGAACAAACGAGCCTTGAGAATATAATGTCTTGAGAAAAATTGTGGTCGCAACGATCCGTTGTGCAGAAGCTCGAGGCTTGGGCATTCACACTTGATTATTATATATTGTGATATTGAGGTATCACTTTTTATAGGCGTAAACTGAAATTTCTTGATCCGGGCCTTTATTTTTCCAATTCAATTCGGATATCATTCATTATATATTTCAATTGCTTGGTCTCTAATTAATGGTAATCGACACCAGAGTAAAGGTTTTTATTCCTTATTTTGGATTGATACATCTAAACAAATCTATAAAACCGAAACTTACTAATTTGAGATTCAAACTTAATAACTTATTTATTTAGCCTATTAAATAATAATTTGCTTCAAATATTTTAATAGCAGCAATATATTTTTCTTTTTCTTCTTCTTCTTCTTCTTCTTCTTCTTTTTTTTTTATATATTTGGATGGTGAGTTTCGCACTAATAGATATTCATAGTTAAAAATTTTTTTAATAAAACAAAATAGTTTATAAAAAAAAAATTATATCATATATGTAGATATCATTTTTAACGATAAATTCATAATCATCAAACTATTAAGAAATAATTATTATATAAATAGACAAATACCTCTTGTAATGGTATTGGTACTTGAGACCTCGAAACTTTGACGAGCAAACCAGTTTTATCTTTTGAAGAACGCTCAATTAGCCGCCCAGCTATTATAAAATTAAGAGATGAGGAATTAGACAAAAATAATCGTAAAAACTCAAGTCCACTATCTGCCTACTACATATTATAATCTTACAAACAGCTCACTAATTAGATAAAGGGCTCCTTTTTATTTCATTAAATTGGAGAATTTTTAATAAAATCGAATTTATGTATGTCACACCAATCAAGAGGGGAAAATATGATTAAAGACAGAGTGATGATTGTTGTTTATCTCGTATGATCCATCCCCAAATATTAATAAAATTGTGCCCTTTCTCTGTCTTATATTTAGTTCAAAAGAAAAGATTAAGAAAAAAATTGTGGCTACGGTTTGCCCATAGAATTTGTAGAATTAATTTTGAAGGTCAGTGGTGACGATGCATAACCGACCCAAAGTCTTGGTGGCACCGTCTGCTTTTGTGAATGGGCAGCGACAAGAGGAAGATGGCTCATTCAAAGTAACAATAATAATAATAAAGAATGAAAGTAATTCCACATTTTTGTGGCTTTTCTTGTTTTTTCTGAAAATTTTTCTCTTTTGATTTTTGAATATTTGATTATTGAATTCTAATGCGTGATTTAGGGAACTATAAGATACAATTCACTGTGACTTGGATCTATCATATATACGAGCATATTCTATAGAAATGGATTCTATATGCAATCTTTCTGTCCAATAATGAATATTTACCAATGCTTGATAAATTAATAAAATTTTAGATGACGATTGAAAAAATATATATGTTTTAGGTATTTTTATATTTTAAACAAACAGTGATTATTAATATCATATAGTATTATTCTGATATTTTTCAAATTCTTGTTTCAAGACATAAAACAATATATTTGGATTTCGCAAGTAATAGGAAGAAATAAAAGAATTTGATTGGGGTTTTGAGCGTGCACCATGTTCTTTGACCCATCGAGGGCTACGAACGGATCGATTTTCAAACATTGCTTTGGATTTGTATGGGAAGGTATGGAACTTCGCTGCACTTTTCACTTTTTAACACATGGAATCTACAGCAAAATGATTATTCTTAGAACTTTTTTTTTCCCAAATAAATCGATTATATTATAATTATGTAAGAAATACTAATTTTCAACTAGTTCAACAAATTATTAATTACTTTTAACAACTAATAATAATTCATAATCAATTTCTTTTTTAAGTCAACATGAATGTCATACACCAAAACCAACATGCTATCTGCAGCTTACAAAATCTCCAAAATTGTGCATTGCGCCTATCGAATTAACAAGAAAATAACTCAACCACCACGATAATGATTTCTTTAATTATTTATGATGATGAATGATAACGGCGATATGACAACTAACCCCTTTCACTATTCCAATTTGTGGTCGGTTTAAAGTTGTAGACAATCATTTGTGGACCCTTTTCCCAGTTGGCAATTAGCACCACCCACAATGCCACGTGGCAACGTGGTAAGAAAATGGAGGCGCACCTATCGGACAATGACAAGTGGCTTCAAGCGCCACTATATGAGTAAGCTTCTAAGAGCAACGTAGGATACAGAAAGCAAATTAAGCACGAGACCGGCGAAAGCTAGGCTAGCATTTTTGATCTCGTCAAGTTCAAGAACCAGAAAAACACAAGAAAAATGCCGCTCGCAAGAATAGCCATCGGAACTCCGGCGGAGGCCAGCCAGCCGGACGCCATCAAGGCCGCGGTGGCTGAGTTCATTTCAATGCTCATTTTCGTGTTCGCCGGTGAAGGCTCCGGCATGGCTTTTGGTAAGCTAATGATGATCACTTCTTCATCATTATATGCATAACATGGTGAGACATGCAAATAATTGATCCTTTTTTTTCCCCTCTACAGCTAAGCTTACGAACGGTGGAGCGACCACGCCCGCTGGCCTAATTGCAGCGTCCATAGCCCACGCTTTCGCCCTCTTTGTGGCAGTTTCGGTTGGCGCCAACATCTCCGGAGGCCACGTGAACCCTGCTGTCACCTTCGGTGCCTTTGTAGGTGGTCACATATCATTGTTCAGGAGCATTCTTTATTGGATTGCCCAGTTGCTTGGATCTGTTGTTGCATGCTTTCTACTCAAGTTCGCCACCGGTGGATTGGTAAGCAAACTGAATAATTACTATGTAATAATATTATAAACCTAAATATGATATTTCACATTTTTATAAGCTGTTAGATTCCCACATTGATTAAATATATATGTGGTGGTTTCTATATTTGACTTTGAACAATTTTTAATCAATTTTTGAGTTGAGCTATATACAATGACCATTCTTTAATATTAACAGATATTGATGTTCCATTCATGTATGAACGTGAATACAGGAAACATCAGCATTTGCGCTTTCATCAGGTGTTACACCTTGGAATGCCGTTGTCTTCGAAATAGTTATGACCTTTGGGCTGGTGTACACAGTTTACGCCACCGCAGTAGATCCCAAGAAAGGTGACATTGGGATCATTGCCCCCATTGCCATTGGTTTCATAGTGGGCGCCAACATCTTGGCTGGTGGGGCTTTTGATGGTGCATCAATGAACCCTGCCGTGTCTTTCGGTCCGGCTGTGGTCAGCTGGACTTGGGACAGCCACTGGGTCTATTGGCTTGGCCCATTTGTTGGCGCAGGAATTGCTGCTCTTGTCTATGAAATCCTCTTCATCAACCAGAGTGGCCATGAACAGCTCCCCACTACAGATTACTAAGGGAGACTTGTCATTGTTCCCATTAAGGGATTGTGTGCGGTGTTTGTTTTTCATTTTACTTTTATTCTCTAGAGATGGTCACGGCCATCAGCAGCTTTCTTCTGTTATGGTGAATGTTATCTTGCTTCAGTGGAATCAATTCTGCAGTTCTTTCTTTAAATGTCAGCTAGCCTGTCAGTTTACAAGTATTTTAACTAAGCATAATTACCTACTCTGATTAATTTAAACATGGAACATTAATGTTGATTAGGTGCTGCATAAATTGAGGTGTATGTTATTAGCTAGTACCTCTTGGATTAGGTAGTGGAAGCCAGGCGGGTCGAAACTATCACGCACACACAACTATTGGGAACCAATTATAAAAGTGAAAACTATCACTATGTTTGGTTGAAGGATTTTGGTAGGGAAAGCAAAAGAAAAACTTAAAAAAAATATTTTTGATTATTTGGTTAATAAGAAAAATGTTAAAGATCGAAGAGAAAACTTACATTATGTTTGGTTCAATGATTTTAGCGTAGAAAAGAAAAAAAATATTAAGGAAAATATATTTTAGTGTTTGATTGTTAACAAAAATACTAAAGAAAGAAAAACTTATGAAAAAATGAAGTGTGTTTAAGGAAAATAAGTTTTCCTTACAAAATGATGAGAAAAATGAGGAAAAAGTCTATTTGACATCTTTCTCCTTCTCCACCACATATATCTCTTCATTCATTTCTTCATTATTTTCTTTAATAACCAAATAAATATGAGATTTTATATTTCTTTGATTTTGTTTTCTTTTTCTCTAGTATTTTCCTTTCTTTGTAAAATTCCTTCAACCAAATGTAGTGTTAAGGTAAAATAGAATGTCTTTAAGGAAAATGAGTTTCACCCAAAAAATGGTGAGAAAAATGAGAGAGAAGCTCATTTGAGCTCTCTCTCCTACGCCAACATATTTGTCCTCCATTCCTTTCTTCATTATTTTCGTCCATAGCCAAACAAGTTTAAGATTTTATATTTCTTTAATTTTATTTTTCTTTTCCCTCATATTTTTCTTTCCTTGTCAAATTCCTTAACACTATGTTTGGTTCAAGGATTTTGATAGAGAAAAGAAAAGAAAATGTTAAGGAAAATATTTTTGATTTTTTGATTAGTAAGGAAAATGCTAAAGAAAGGAAAACTTAAGAAAAATATAATGAATTTGAAAAAAATGAGTTTTCCTCAAAAAAATGTCGAGAAAAATGAGGGAAAAGTCCATGTGAGCTGTTTTTCATTCTTCAACACATTTATCTTCCATTCTTTTCTTCATTATTTTCTTCTATAACTAAACAAGTTTGAGATTTTATATTTCTTTACTTTTTTTTTCCTTTTCCCTAATATTTTCCTTTCCTTATCAATTCCTTAAACCAAACATAGTGTAAAGAATGGGTGCTGTGTTAGCCCTATTCTTTCCTCACTATAACAACCTTAATCTTGTATTACATCTGCAAACATTAAAATCGTGTTACAAAGAATAGCTTATGGACTTCAATTTTCAGTTTGACTTCTTCTTTTGTTGTTTACCCAGTTTTGAGCGCCGCTGCGTGAATAAGTGAAGGTAAAGTTTCATCCACAAAAATGGATAGCAGAAAAGCAAAGCCTGCACAAAAGGTTACAACAGTAAATTACAAAGATTTAAACCAAAGAAAAGGCAGGTATCATAGAGCCGATGATGCACGTTCAACTTCTTTTCTTGTAATTTCAGATCCAAATGTAACTTGTACAATTTTGCAGATTAGACTAACCAGATGGTAGGGAACCAGACAAGTATAATCCAAAGTTATGATTATGGTGGAAATGGCATTAGTAATTAATCATTTCAATCTAATTTTAGTGCAGAAATAAATTTCCTTCCTAAAGACAAAAGGTGAACCTTGCAACATAAAAAGTTTGGGCAATTCACCTAACTAAGCTAAGATAACAGAGTTCGAGTAGGAGTACAAATGTAATTAGGCGAGGATGATGATGAACTTGGATTCAAACAAGACAGTTACAATACATCAGAGAAACTAAAACATCCGGGCATTGGCTAAAATAGGCTAACATTAACATCCAGACATTTCTTTCAAAAAATTAATGCTCCGTTTGGATCTCAGATTTTAACAGAGAAAAGTGAAAAGGAAAAGAAAAATCAGAATAACTAAATTTTATTGCACTTTTCTTTTGACAAAGAACATTGGTTTTACATAATTTTAGATTCAGTAGAATATACTGAAAATTGAAATGAAATAAATGTATAAATCAGAATATATCTTTCATATTTGCATTTTTATGCTTGTAGAAGCAATTGCTTCTCATTTCTCTTTCATATCAAACAAAAGAAAAAGTTTCCTCAACTCCTAGACTGAAGCCCCAGATCCAAATGAAACTAATCACAGGACATGCGATTTAGTACTTCAGGGGCTAGAAGTTCTCATTTTATAGGATGGGATGCATACCTTGACAAAATTATAATAGCTAAAAGGAAGGCTAACTGCATAGAGGTTTTCCTTCTTTATAAATGGCAGTGCTTGGTACATGAGCCATACTACAATCCCAGGTAGACAAATATTTGTGTGAGAGGACAAACCTTACAAACCTTAAATACATAAGAAGGAAGGAACATGTACAGATATGAGTTTTAAGTAGTCAAAGGCTTACTTTCACCAGGAAAAACTCCAATAGGATACAAGACAATGAATGCATTGTACCTAACAGAGCAAAATGATATTGCAACCACAAATAATCAGATAACAGAGAGAGTATCTATTCTCAACCATGCGCATTCATGTGTTCACTGTGTTTGATTAATAAGATATCCTACCTGATAAAAGTGATCCAATTTGGAGGACTGCTCGTGCAACTCAGTGCATAATGTGAATACCTGATAATCTACATCAACAGACATGACATGAAAAGTTTTATGCAATATAGGGGATCAGGAAAAAAGATAATGAAGGTATTAGTATAAATCAAAACATATAATGGAAATAACACAAAAGAAAATATGAGCTAATTTAGTTAATTGTCAAGCAAGATTCAAGGAGGTGACAGTAATGGAAACTCTTTAGCAATAACTACCACTTGAACATAGAATATTATAGACTGTGGGATTTGGATTAGTAAGTCAATACATTCACCAAAACAAAGAAGAAAAAGCTCAAAACTTCCAGAATCAGCCTTGTTGGATGTGAAACCTTGACTTCATGTTGTCATCCAAACTAGAAGCAAAAAATCAAAAAACGTTTTCTCCATTCATTTAAAAAACTCACCCATTATGAACATTATCAGTTATGACAAATAGAGAAAGCTTAATCATGGTGGAATATGCCAGAAAAGTAAACCAACTTGAAGGCTAATAAGTTAGGAAAAAAGGCTGAAGCACATTAATGGTTGGCATTGAAAGTTTCCTGGATGAACTTCATGGTGTACTGCAGCCACATGAACTGTTAGCTTTGTATGTCTGAAAGAACAACATTGGATGACGAGACTAGACCAACTCAATACAGTTAATGTATTCCAGTCCCTAAGCATAGGAGAGCAATGTTGGGTGTTCCATTGATTGTTATAATCATGAGTATTCGTGAACTGGTGAAGGTTTGTCTAATTGCACATATCACCTTTTCCAGTTGTCATGTTAGAATATCAAGATTCTTGGGAAAGGCTTATTCACAATTCTTGCTTGCAGTTAACATTCTCAGTATGAGAAGCACATTTTTAACAAAAGAAATAAATTAACAGATCATGATAAAGCTGCGTATTTGACCCTACTGACATAAGTATAGCTCTTCATCTCTAGTTTACTTTGATTAGAATCTCCAATACGATTGCGATATATTATATCCATCAAAAACATCAGCAGAAACAAATAAGAGTCCCAACTCACCTCTGATAAGCTCCAAGCCACAAAAGTTATGAATACTGATGGAAATTCTTGGACCTAAATCAAGAAATAGAATAAATTCTAATAATTTGAAAACTAAATTACCACAAATATAAAACCTCAAGACTGTAGAGCTTTGCCTGAAAATAAGGGACTGCACCACTTAATAAGTTGGTATTATTCTCACACTTCTTATGAATAATTTGAATGTTCTATATCAAACTCTTAATGCACAATCAGGACTATGAAATTTACAGCACAAACCTCACGAATTCGACAAACAATAGCAAGCAAAAAGTGAGTCCTTCCACCCCATTGCATCAGCGGAAGCAGAAAACCACTTGGAACAATTCCTTGAAAATTCAACAACACAAATTAAATCAAGACATGTCCTGTTGCCACTCAAAACACCAAAACTATGAATCCGAAATTTACCTACAGCCCCATGGATGACTTCCAAGAATGCAAGACTCTGCAATAGGCCTTAATACAAATCAAGAAAAAAGTAAGACATATAAATAATCCCACATCACCATATAGCCAATATGCATAAACATTATAATATCCCTTTTAATTAGTTTCTGGGCACTTACAAATTAATTCACCGGCAGAAGAAAAAGTGCTATTAACTGACTTGGTGGAGAAGAAGTTGCTCAAAACTCTGAATAGAGATAAAGCCCTGGAAATTATACACAAAATGGTCAGTTTGTTCTCACTTCTCAGTGGGTATGAGAAAAGAGAGAGAAAAAAATTTTACCATCCGAAGGCCTGAAAGAGATTATAGAAGAAGAGATACAAGTTCCGTAGTTGGGACATTTGCGGTGTGTGGACTGGGGTGGGGTGTTGTTGGTTTAGTTCTTCATTGAGTCCTGTGCAGATAGTAATTGGCATTATATATTCTTCGGGAATGGTATGACGAGGTTTTGAGCACTGGACGGTGATCCATTCCACAGTAGCTATAATATAAATTCGCAACTGGCACATTTAATGCATATATTAAAATTTTAATAATATTTTATTTATATTAATAATTTTGATAAATTTTATGTGTGTTTTAAAATTTTTATAATATGAAGATTTAT
Organism: Jacaranda copaia; assembly: GCA_014898725.1. NCBI lineage: Eukaryota > Viridiplantae > Streptophyta > Magnoliopsida > Lamiales > Bignoniaceae > Jacaranda > Jacaranda copaia. Next base: position 621,116 of record JACGDI010000656.1, on the reverse strand, counting down.
TTACCTTTTTATATAATACTATAACTTTTAATAATTTATAGTTCACTAAATTTTTAGAATAAATAAAAAAAAAAAGTTTGGAGTGAGTAAATCATTGAAGAAAAAAATAAATAATTGAAAAGACAAAAATAATTAGAAAGAGAAAGGAGAAAAGAAAAACTAAGTCATCCCCATCTTTTAAAGTGAATTATTTTTGTAGGTCTTGGTATTTTATGTATAGTATAGGTAATAATAATATTTATATATTTTATATAACATGAATTTATTTTAATAATTTTAATATATTTATTTAAATTTTTTACAAATATGAATTAAAAAATTATGATAAAATAGTATTATACGTATAGAATACATGAGTTATAAATGATAATTATCATATGAAGAAGTGAGGATGTTTTAGGTAAATCAATTCAAAAACAAATCAACATAGGTGCGTGCACTTTGTTAATAATATAAATATTCATTACAATAATAATTCCAAAAATATATTTAAGTATAGTTAATTACTATAAATCAATCTAGATTAAGTATAATATCTTACAATGTAACACAAGAAGATATGTATAGGCAGCGATCAATTACGATGATTGATTCAAAATTGATCGTTGAGTGGTTTGTGACCCAAGTCTTCCTTATTATGTGGGGATCAGGAGTTTGAACCCAAATAAGCTCCTTATGGGCATAAAAATACGCAGTTTATATTTTAATTTACTTAATTTAATTTTATTAACAGAATAATATTATATTGTTGAAAGAATAAATTCATTATTGTAAGTTCTCATAAAAAGGGGGGAAAATCAATTTTGATTGGTTACTAATATTCTCAAAATTTAAATTCTTTAATTAGTCTTAAATTTCTCATTAACTGTTACACTTTAATTTAGAACAATTTTATAAATTATCCAATATTAAAAATTAAATTATTTCAAATTTAATGAGTTTCTATACTACTTAAACTTATCAACTTCGGGGGAAAGAAATAAAACGAAACTGACTTACTTTCACAAATGTATAGAATATCTTTTGATTTAAACAGTAAGTATGTCATCAAATTAGCAACAATATAAGAAAAATTAAGAATTTAATTGTGGAGGTACTATTATCTGTAGTATGTTCTTCTTCATTGCATCCCTTCTGTTTCTTTATTATAACGTTAAATTTTTGAAGGAATTCATTAATTTTTTCCATATATATATATTTGCATCCATTGCGTTCTCATATTCAGTCATGGCTCCAATTAGATGTCGATGCACTCCCAAAAATCCGTATTTTTAATTTCTATCTAATTCGTTTATAAGATTTGGTTCCTCTTTAGTTGTGTTATTTTACTTTGTGGTTTATTATAATTTTTATTTTATTTTTAAAATTTTCACCTTTGGATATCCATCAATATGTCTACCACCTACGAAACTTTGCATTACAAATTTTTATGTATTCACTTATATATACTCATTAATTACAACCTTTATATTTTTCTACCAAGCACCTCACATGTTGCACTTCCTTTTGAAACACAACAGCTGTTGCAATGAGAGTTTGGTACTACGTAGGAATAAAATCAATTCGTTGATTAATGGAGTCTGACTTTTCCACAGTAAATTAAGTGGGACTACTGCCACCTCACTCGATCCAAGTGTACTATTATTAATTATTTTCAACAAATTTAATTTTTTTATTTAATTCTTTACTCTTTTTATAATTTTAACTTGTTATATTTATATTTTATATATATATATATATATATTTCTCAATTAATTATTTTTATAAAAAATTATTTAATATACATATCATATATTTATGAAATAGAGTAGAAGATGAAATAGGGAATGAAATAAAAAATTCAAACCAATTTCTAACTTATAACTTTAATATATGATTTCTATTTGTATTAAAAGGATCAATCAACCTGAAAACACTAGAAAAAACAATTAATTCAATTTTATACTTAGCATGGTATTTTGACATAGCAGATGAAAAGATTGAATACCCTTTTAGATTCAAATCGATACTGTCCTTAACTTCACTATATTATACTTTTGGACGTCTTATGTCATTTCTATATATCCTTTTGAGATACGAATTTCATTTTTTATTTCATATTTTCTTTTTACCATAATTCAGATATTTATGCGCCAAGCAAAAATCCTTTGGAAAATTGGTAATTAAATTTTTTGCTTGTTCGCCAAGTTTTTGAATGTAGTATGTTGGAATATATATATACATATATATATAAATATAAATATAACTAATATATGGTATTCTTTCTATCTAGTATTAACATCAATAACTATAATGAAATTACTTGATTCTCTATATTCCTACTCATATTCTTTATAAAAGTTGCACATCACAAGCTAGTTCTGCTTGAATCATTTTTCAATTCAATGTGGAGTCACCAACAATTTTTCTATTATCTTGATTTTCTGTAAGCAAGCCTTACTTGATTATTCCTAAAATTCAATTAGCAAATTAGTCAACTTCACTTGACACCTTAATTATTGTCAGTTTTATAACCCGTCTTATATGTCCCATTTTCATGGGGTTGGACTTCTTTCTGATTTATTTTGTTATTTTATTCTTTTAAGGTTCAATTTTTTATTTTTTTTACATAGTTTTTTTCGTCTTTTTTGTCATATTTCCTGATTCATTTAACATTTGTAATAACTAATATCCTCCGGCAGGTTGGTTAAATTTTTTTATTTCTTCACCTTTTCAATTTATCTATAAGAACATTGGAGGTTCTTTACTTGCAATATATATTTCATCTTATATTTAATATCAAGATATATATGTGACTTGGTTTCTCGTCATCTTTGTTTACCTTTGCCTATGAAATGCACCAATTTTATGTTGGATGAAGTCTTGATCTCTATCTATCAATTTTTCTTCTTTTTTTGCTCTTCTTGATTGGTAAAATTACATTCAATATTAATCAAAAGAATTGCAGAAGTTCAGTTGGCTTCCATCAATATCAAAACAATTCAATGGGAGTTTGTGAAAGGGGTCAGGACCGTTTCGAGATTTCAAAGAAGCCCATTTTGCAAGGCCATGGATCGCAAAGTTTGCTTCCATAGGGAAAAGAGAAATGGTCCAAGAAGCCCATTCTGCCAAAAAATAGTTTTTGCCTCCATTAGTACATCACATCAGCTATTGCATTCCAGTAATTGAGATTAGAATTTTTATTCAGCACTTTTGTTGCTTCAAAAGAATCCGATTCAAAAAAGTCTTATTAAACTTCCCATGGTTTGTAAGTTTAAAAGCCATAAACCTCTCAACTAGGAGCTGTCAATGAATAGGGTAAAATTCTATCCAAATCTATATCCAAAGAGTACTCTAAAATGTGCGTATTCATTTACCTTACCCAATTAGACCCATTATTCATTGGGCTTATGCATTATGTCTACTGTTCAAACCCAGTGCTTCTGGGTTGGATCCAGACCCTCCCCACATTTTTTTTTCTTTTTTACAAAAGTATTTCTATTGTTTACTGAGGTACTACAATAGAAATCACTTTTTCGAATAGAGGAAAATACCTCAACATATACCATTTTGAGGCACTTATAATTTTTAAAGTAGGTAAAATATAAGTCACATAGTTATGTGTTACATTAGCTCATGAGGCATTTATTATGCACCCCTATAAATCTTTTTTGTTTTGGCGCACAGTAAAACTTTTCGAGACACTTATTTAAGCCTCTAGCTTACAAGAGAGATTTATATATGCCATAAAAAGTATTGTTGGGACAATTTTAAAGGTCTTGTTAAGATCTTTTTATGACCCTTGTTTTTATCTTTAAATAGACATGAGACAATATATATTTTTATCACAAAGAACTTTTGTCAATACTTACAAATATTCTAATAAATATTTTAGGCACTTCAAACCTAAAAATCTTATGTGCTAAGTGGACATAAATAGGTGATCCTAAGTAATATTTCATAAGCTTGCACTAATAAACATCATATGTATTTACTATCTACATATACATATATCAGATGCCATATTTTTATTTTTTCTTTCTAGACAACTACACTTTAAATGAAATATGTAAAACACAACAATCTAGATACAAAATCAAATACAATTCCAAGTATCATTCATCAAAATATGCACTATACTTCGTTAAGGAAGTCATGGAATGCTACATTAGACTCCAAGTCAAAGCCATTACAAGATCCAATCATGGTTCTTGAAACACATAGTTCAAAGTATCTAGTATCTACAAAAGTTTTCTAGCAAAAAATGACAAGAAAATACATTCAATAAATCCACTAGCTTTTCTAGCAAGAAAGAGATGAGAATGCCATAGCAGTTGATCATTTTAATACCCAAAAATTATAAAATCAAAAATAATCTTGCAACTCCCATCATGTTATAGTTTGCATCAACAATGAAACTTTTTATCCATAGCAACCTGCATATATGAAGATATAAAGTAATCTCCACAAGCAAAATTAAAGTGATAGCTTAAGTTATTATAATGAACAAACTTAAACTAACTTTTATAGCATAACCTCATTAGCTAAAGAAATACTCAAGTCAAGCAATAAGTACATTCACAAAACCTCATCAGCAAAATTGTAGCATAACTTTTATAACATAACCTTATTAGCAAAATAAAGCAATAAGTACAATTGTCATTCACATAACACAACATCCAAACTCCTTAAACACACAAGCCAACGATGCAAGCAAGTACATCTATTTATAATGTCATTCATAGAACACAAATTCATATGATCCAAACTTCTAGTACACATAAGCTAAGTTAGCATCTTATATGAATATATAGAGCCTTCATATCAAATAAAAAGGAAACAAGTAATACAAGATGAGGGAGTAAAATGATGTACCAATGATAAAGGCCAAGCAACATGTTCTCCAAGCCCATTCCCAATTGTTTGAATATGCTTGTAAGGAAATATCAACCTTGCATCTATTTCACCTAATACTGAATCCCTATTTCACAAAAATCAAGCCTTAAGTCTATACCAACCATTTGCTATAACATTTTCCATCGTTTTCACAAAATTAGCTGCAACAATTTCATTAATTTTTGAAAGACCTTTCAAAATAACATAAGAGCCGACCTATAGATAAATCTTTGATAAGAATTAGTGAACCAAATATTGTTTAACTACTTTCTGTATATAATAAATTATATAATTCTAATTTTGTTCCCTTGATACGTGTTGAAGGAGAAGTTGAGCCAAATGAAAGATTGGTTGCAGAAGATAGTGGAGGACTTTGAGGATTAGCTTGCCCATCCAGAGATGTGACTAGGACATTTCCATAACCATCTTGTCCATTTGATGTTGTAAAGGGATTGTTTTTGAAACCAACTTGATGATTTGGAGGTGTAAATGGCACTCTTTGAGCAACAAGTTGTACAGTAGATTGTGTTATATAAACATAGGCTAACAAATCTTCTAACTTTGCATCCAATGTGTCATATTTTTCCATTGCCTCCAAATACTTTACTTTGTAGTCCATAGCCTACAGAAGAAGTGTAGCTTGACTTGGCTTTTCTGCATAAACAACTGATGTTGTCACTCTCAACCCATACATACGTAAGTGTCCATCCTTATCTTTGCCAATTATCTTTGCAAAAGAATCATCAAAATTATGAATAGTTGAGTTGCTACCTGAGTTTTGAGGATCTTAGGTAGCTATTTCTTTCATTTGTTCCTGAAACAAATTAAATTATGTACATATGCAATAATAATACTTTAAATTAAGTAAATTATGACATCTAAGATGATAAGAACAATATAGGAAGTTAACATATCTATACAAGCAATTGCTTCTTTGATTTCCTTACTCATAGGCAAACTATCAGCTTTATAATAGCATTCTTCAAACAACTCAACTCTTGAGAGATACCTTCCATATTGTTTCCTCTACACAAAATAGAGATTACATTTGTTAAGTTTATATGCTAACTAAACAAGAAAATAGACATTAATTTAGATATATAAAATATTACCATTGTTTCTTTGATCATTGCAAAATATTTCTTGCCCATGCGATGAAGTAAATCTAGCCTAGCACAAGTTTGCTTATTTGTTTCACTTTGTTTCTAAAGCAATTACAATTTTTTAATTAGTGTGAGAAGGCAACAAAGAGAGCAAAAGAATAATGTAAAAGGATTCCAAGTAAGGAAAACCACTACTTTTTCACTTACAAAGAAAAATTAGCAACTCTAGTTATGTATGTAACTTTATGATTATATATGGACTAAAATGGAGTAATAGCATTACGTATCAATATTAGTGATATGTAATTCATACCTTTGTCTTATTAGACATATCCAATATAGAAATAGAGCCTTATATTGATCTTCATTAACACATTCAAGTACTTCAAGCATTTGTTTCTAGATAAGAATGTTTGAATCAAAATTCATACTCTTCACAAAACTTTTCCAATCCCTCCATTTCTTGTTGCTAGACCTTAGAATGTAAGTTTAATAATCAAGAGGCAATTGAAACCTTGCCTACATAAAATAAAAATATAAAAAATCAAGAAAATAAAAATGAACCTCATTTGGAAAGCTATATTAATTACCCTCTTGATCCTCAACATTTCTTCCTTATAAAAGTTGGGCATTATTCTTTGATCTTTGTAGTGAAGTGGACAATATCTCCCATTTCCTGTAATTGTGCCCAAAAAATGAGATAAGGTGCTAGTTTTATCTTTATCATTTGGTTGTCTGAGGTCATTGAATGAAACAACTACAAGTTCATCTAGTTGTTGCCCCCAAACCTTAAGCGTGCAAGTAGGTCCTTTGATCCTCTTTTTGATATTGTCAATTACAATGGTTATGAATGTGTTTTATGTAGCAAAAATAATAGAACAGTACAATAGGCAGCAATTCAAAAAAGTTATTAAATCTCACTAGCATTAACAATGATGTCATTGCCATGCTTTTTGGCTATATCATCATTTAATTAACAAGTCGCTTTATTGACATTTGCATTAGGTTGTAAAGCAACTACATTGAGTTGATTAGAAGTCATACCATGATGATCTGATCATTCAGATATAATATTAATTCATGCTCAAAGTTTGCTATCATTTTCCTATATTGTAACTATAATCATAGCAATACAAATTCATTTCATAAACAATATGATTGACTAGGAACTGTAAACTTAGAAATTTCAGAATGTACCAAGTCAACTTTGAGTCATACCATTGTGACTAGAACTAGAATCCAAAGGTTGGTCAGGCTGCTTAGATACTTCATGCTTGTATGCTTGCTATAAGGTCTAGTTTTTAGAGACATGATCTACAAAAACTAGAAATCCATGAAAGTATTTTCAAGATGACAAACTAAAGGAATTATTATCACTAATAAATAGAACTTACCATAACTGCGAATGACCTAGATAATAGTAATAAATAAAATTACATAAAATTAATAAATATGACAACTACACAAATAAAAAGGTACATTAGTTAAAGATGCCAATATGTAACTCAATAGATAAAAGCACATTTAACAATTCAAATTCAAAAACAAAAAGGCAATCAACCATCATTCAGGTAAACCTCATTGTTAATATGAAATTGTTTCTTAAACTACAATTCTTTCTATGTCTTCCTTAATCTAGACAAGTATGTTTTCATCATTCAGTAGGGTATTGCTAACATTGTTTGCATGAAGTGTATCTACAACTAAACTCAAAATTGGATATATATATATATATATCAAATTAATCCTAGCTGACACTATATATGTTTGAATAATAAAACTCATGTTAATAACACAAAGCTGAATAGATAAGATTGGTACTTTCCATCTAAAAATCCTGAGACTTGAGCACCTAATTTTGAATATTTAGTTTGAATATTTGGCCGTTCTTGTGCTAAGGAAGACAACTAGGTTGCTTTGTCCCAAGGGATATAATAGACACAGAACATTCCTCAAGAGTCACAAAGGGTATAATATAAGAATATTCATCTAAATTTATCAACTGCACCTTTTAATTTGATCTTAGAGCTTGATTCACCATTCTTTAGATGAACCTTGCATAAGAAGCAAGGAAGTGATTATTTCACACAATGATAGAAACGCATAAAGGTTTTGCATATATACATCTCGATCAAAAAAAATCATAGAAAAAGAAGAATCAGAACTACCGACTCTTCCCCAAACGAGCAATAAGATTTTGACAAAATTTCCATGTCCACTAACAATTTATACTGGTTTGGTTTTTGTCATGTATTTCAATAAGATTACATAAAGCCATGTCAACTAACAGCTCATGCCATGTATTTTTCTCAAACAACTTTACAACTCAAAACACCAATTCCCCATCCAATCATTTCTAAAAGTTTGAAGATACTTTAGTTTCAAAAAATTGAAAGTCAATATAACATTTACCCATTTTCTAAAGCTACTTCCAATTACTGCTTTTATCATTCAGCTAAAATCGTCGCTATGTCTATCACAAGAATATAGTTCTAGAACAAGACAAGTATGCAAAACCACCAAACTACATAGTAATGATACATAAAATCTATTAATATGAATTTTGTAAAACGTTGACCTTATTACCATTAGTTTCAGAAGCAGACGAATAATAGTAAGCTAAAAATGAGAAGGTATTAAGCTATAAACATAATATGCCATGCTAGGCAACATAAACAAAACTAAACGTGAAAATTCATCTTAAAAAGTAAAATGGAGATATTTACCTAAAAATAATAAGGCATCATAGCAAAATATTTTGATTTCGCATATTTTTTCATTAAACTCTAATGTTAATAAATTAAAAATATTAAAATTGAGAGAAAAGGTAGATTGAGATAAAAGAATGGAGAAAGATGTTCTAAACCTTGAAAAATCACACTGAGATGAAGATCATAGGACACAGATTATGAGAATCTTTGTATGGATTGGAGAGCAAAGAACTCAAGGGTGGAGATTTCTTTTAGGTCAAAGAGAAGTGAAAGTTTCTTTTGAGGGGAAGTATACATGGGACGCAAATGGGAAAAAAAGTGAGTCAACTTTCTTTTCACCAAATTTAGTTGAAAAATATCTATTATATTTTAAGTGTCTCAATAAAGTTAACATTTGAAACATAATTTAATAAGTATTTGAATATCTTTTCTTTTAGACATTTGCAAAAAAAATCCCAAACAAAGTTTCATAATATATATATATATATATATATTGTTGTAGTGGGGGCAACAAAATTGTTGTTGTTGGCTGGGGCAAAAAACATGCTTATTCAATATATCTAACATATAATTGAAATATTATATAAAAAAGTAAAAATTAAAACTATAACAAAAATTTCAAGTCTAGTTACATTAAATATATATTTATATTTAAACAAATCAATCTATCTGGAACTATTTTCAATCTAATAGCAGAAATCATCTCCTAGCCACCTCATATCCAATTTAATAACATAAAAAAAAAAAACACACAATACTTAAGTTACAACTCTGTAAAATTTTTAAATCCAATAATAAAAACATACTCATGTACATTTTAATAAGTTAGTCCAACTGAAGTCAATTCGAACCTAACTACAAAATCATCTTCAAGTTATGTAATCTCCAACCTAGTCATTACAATGCCTTAGAATTTCTTTCATATTTAATTAATTATTTTATCATGTGTTTACTCTTAACTTCTTTTAATTTTATTTATTTGTTATGACAATTAGAAAATGATATGTGTGTGTGTGTGTGTATTTAGCACTAGATTTATCTGTTGGTTAAATAGTGAGAATTACTACTTAAGGTTATAAATAATTATATATATATGTATCAGATAAGTCAATTTTTGGAAAAATAAGTTATAATTTTCGTAAATTAATATTATATTGTTACTAAGAACTAATAACCTAGACATTAGGGATTAATAATGATAACATCAGAATTATTTTAGAGTTATCCTAGTCCAAGAAGATAAATAATTTGATTTTTAACTAAATTAAACTACATCCCCTATACATGTATATAGCCCTTAGAAATAAACCTAAATCTTGTTATAATAAAAGGGAAACGAAAGAAAGAGAAGAGGAAGGAAGATGGAAGAAAAGAAATGAAAAAGGTGAAAGAAAGAACAAGTCGACACTATGAAATTTTACCAAAGAACTTCAGCCTCTATTGGAAGCAGAATCCATGGGAATAGGTGAGGTAACTACTAACCTTTGATTGTACCTGCTCCAATTGATTTCTAAATTCTTATTTCATATATATAGAGAAAATTGAGAGTGGAAGAATTAGTTTAGTTGCCAAACTCTACAGATAAAAGAAATAATTTTAGTTTGAAAAAGTGGGATAATAATAAAGTCTTTATGCATAAATGTATATATATATATATCTAACAATGTATGAATGCTTGACAGGTTTCGCTTTTGTGGGTGTGGTGCAATTTATTCTATTATCCAAACTATGTTTCAATGCAGAGTACTCAGGAGACATGGAAAGGCTATTTTGAATGGTGAATTGGTTGGTGTTTGATCGAGCCGCAATTATTGACTCATTTGTAATCGGAAAGCCAACTTTGAATGGAAATTGTTGATGTTTGATTGTACCATGAGGTACTAGTGCAATTGGGTAAATGGTTAGATAATTATGCGTAAGGAAAACAATATGTATGACAGCATATATAGGTATATATGTAAGATAGAGTATATATGTATATATGTGTGGCCAAATATAAATGTATATATGTATGACAAAATATATTTGTGTATATATATGAATTTGGTATGTATGACAGTATATATATGTATATAAGTATGATAGAATATATATATGTATTTTAGTAGGAATTTTTAGATTTATTTCCTAATAAACTCCAGAATTTATTTAGATTAATTTCTTATTTATAATTTTGGAATTTTGAATGGACTTTAAATGAGAAATACATAAAGTAAAACTATTGTAGTGGCAATTAAGATTATTGGGTTTTAAGATACTACAAGCTTAAGGTACCCATAAGGCTAATTTTAAGTAAATTTTGTCTTGTTAGTCAATTAAATTGGTGATCGATGTGCTTACTAAATGAATTAGATGACTCAACTATTGATTCAATTAACTCTGAGATAGGTGATTAACTTTTAAGATTGATCTTAAAGGTCAGTGCCTAAACCTATAAATATTATATGATGATACTTTTCAAAACACAAAAGGATGTATGTATAGTAATGCATGCTATGAAACTTCTTTTTAATATACACTACACTATATATGTATTCCACTATGTATAAAAAGAAAAATTTCCTTATTTTATTATGAAAGAACACGTGTGCTTTTATGTTTTCTTTTAATGCTTCTAGACTAGGAGTTAAATTCAATGATCTGCTAATAATTGGATTTGTTGTTGCTGCTATTGTTACTGTTAGTTGGATTCAACTTGGTCTGGGTGTGCAAGGGACTTCATCAAGTGGTAGTGGGCTTACTAGTTGAACCCTAAGCCCCCATGACCTAATCCCCCTAGTGCACAACAAAAGCCATTTGTAGTTGAGGTAGGTCATAGGATTTTTCGAGGATATTGACTTAGAAACTGTTTCAGTAAGGCCGTACCATGCCCAGAGCAATAAAAGACCATTACGGTGAGAGTCATAAGGTTGACTAGCTGCAACAAACAGTGTGTGATCATTGTATTTAATTTGTTAGTCTATGAAAATATTTACTAGAATCTTATCTTATTATTGCTTAACCATTAATCGCTTTTCACCGATATTCTTCTTGAATATTTTTATTGAATTATTCTTGTTAAATTCATGAAATCACTTTGCTCAAACTTGGCACTTATTGAGTTTTTCACTCACACTCTATTTTTTTTAACTTTCTTCTAGCAGACCTAGATCCTAACCCTAGTAAAGAGGTGAATCATGCTTATGATGAGAATCAAAACTAAAGACTTAGTTTGGACCTTGTAGTGAACTAGTTTAATTGTTAGTAGTTTTATTATTTTATGGATATTATTTGTTAGTTGAGGCTATTTATTTGTACTTTGAACTTTGATGTTACAAGACTACCTTGAATTAGTTTGAGTGCTTTGAGTTCTTTAGTCTAAGATTATGTTTTTGGACAACTTGAATATTTTATTTTGTTGGATTGAGTTTCATGCTTTGGTACTAGATTATATGATTTGATTTTAGGGTATGATAGAGTGGTATCAGAGCTTTGGTTTTGAACTTAAGCTATGTCGGGATAGGATCCTTGGACTATAGAATTTTGGCTTAGAACTCTTAAGAATTGATGTTTTCATTTTCTTATCTAGGTTTTATTTCTTTGTTGACCTAGGTTCTTTTGATTTGTAGGATAAGATGGTTAGTTAGAGCCCACGTAAGTTAGTTCATCATTTAGATGCTTCACCTCGCATGATTAAGGTTAGAGGAAGTGAGTGGTATAACCTTAGATGCAGGTAATCTATTTCTAAGAAATTCAATACACCGTAAAAGGATTATCCAAACTTAATTGTGCATCAGTTTAAGGATAATAGGGACCATCACAGAAGAGAACATCTTCGCTATAAGGATAGATGTGAAGAGCTAGAACAATAGCTAGAAGTCAGCTAATAGGAGTTGGATAGTAGAAAAAATGAGTTACAAGAGCAACGTCATCGAGATCAAAATTTGTTTAGGATAGCCAAGAGAGGAAACCTAACATTTGCTAGCTCATTTTATTAATGAACTAGAGGAAGAAAAACTAGCTAAGAAAGAGCCCAGTGAGGAAAATAAAAAAGATCCTGAGAAAGATCTAGAAGAAATAGGCTTGAAATCGGATAATGAAAAGATAGATCCAAATAAAGGAAATGATAAGGATAAGAATAAGAAAATTATTATTTAGAGTTTAATAGGATCCTAGTTTTAAATTTCTAGTTGTATTATTTTAGTAGACTGGGTTTTTCTATTTAGTGGTTGTTATGAATATAACAAACTTTTAGTTAATATTTGATATTTTGGCTTATATGAAGGGTGATTGCATATGAAACTTTAGTAGAGTTATAAAAATTTTCTTTTATTTCCTCTTTTATCATGAGAACTTCTAGAGTCTTGGTTTTATTCAAAGGAATAGTATGCAAGCTGCTATTAGAAAAGAATAATAGTAGTAGTAACTAAATTGAAAGTTAATCAAATCTATTTGTTAACTGATAAATAAAAGATATGTGTATTGTTCATGTTAAGTATTCATGATATTTGACAAATATTTTTGCTTCACTTTATTTCACACCACATTAAATATTTTATTAAGTGTAAACTACTAATAGCAATCACTTTACTTTAGAATGGATCTTAGCTATGGAGTTCGTCGAGGAAGATGCCTAGCTAACACTTCATGAAGTCGATCAAGGGAGGAACAAGAAACCTCGAGACATGTTCCTGTTAATTCCCCAAAGGTAGAATACATACAAGCTCCAACCCAACCATCACCGACAAGCGATGATCTATTAAGTCAAATAGTAGTGGCAATGTATCAATTCACACAAGCCTTTTGGAGCTATCAACAACTAGGAAAACCACAACCTCCTGATATAGCACTTGATCAATTCTTACGTTTTTTACCCCCAACATTTTAGTAGGGAGCTTAATGATCAAAATGTTGAACTGTAGATAGAGAGTATTGGAAACATCTATACTACACTAGACTATGGTGACAAGCAGAAGGTCAATCCAGCTGAGTTTTGTGGAACTCAGTAGAGGCAAGATAGAGACAGCAACAAACTACTAAAATGTGGGAAAGCTATCTCAAGGAATTTGACAACAAGTATATCCTAAAGTTGGTTCATGAACAAAGGGAATATGAGTTCAACCAATTACAATAGGAAAGCTTCACAGTTGCCCAATACAATGCTAAGCATACATAACTAATCAAATACATGTTGTACATACAGAATGATAAACCAAGATGAGTTAGGAAGTTTGAAGGGGCTTTACCCTAACATACAAAGGGCACTTCTTCCTATAGATATACCTAACTACATAATAACAGTGGAGAAAGCTTTGAAGATGGAATTAGGGCTAGCTGAGTTGGAAGCCATGAATAAAGTTGAAAAGAAGTCTCGTCTAGCTAAAATCAACTGGCAAGGTGGGAACAAACCAAGGACAAAAAGTAAAATAATCATGGCAACAATTCAACAACCCCACTCACAAACCTATCAAAACCTCTAGATTAGTTAATACTGGGAAAATAGAGATAATGTGTAGCTACTATAGATACTTAGGACATGATGAATCATAGTGTTGGAGAAAGACATGCCATTTTTTAGCATGTGGCAGTGATCAGCACTACCTCTATAATTGTCCACTTAAGAGGGAACAACTAGTGAATAAGAGTTTATATAAGAGAAATCAATACAGTCCAAAAAACGCAAACAATGCCAAACCAAAAGTCCCAGCTAGAGTATATGCACTAGAGGGTGAAGGAGTCCTAAATCTAACAGCTACGGTAAAAAGTACTATTCTTATTTCTTAACACTCTGGAAGAGCTTTATTTAATCCTAGTGCAACTCACTCTTTTATTTCTATGTATTTTGTAAATTCCATAAACTTTCATGTGGAGGACTTATCATATGACTTAGAAGTAAATGCTTTTATAGGTTCTAATATGTTGACAAATAGATTTTGTAAGGTTTGTGATATATTTATAAAGGGTAGAGACTTTCCTACAAACTTTGTCTTACTACCTATAAAAGGTTAAGATATTATTTTGGGAATGGATTAGTTGTCTAAATACCAAGGCCGTCTTGATTGTCATTTTAAGGTGGTTAGTTTGTGTGAGCCCAGAAAACTAATAATAGAGCTAATTGGGGAATGAAAGCCGACTAAGATGACTTTGAATTTAGCAAGACATGTTAGAAAAGAACTAATAAGGAGTGAGATAGGATACTTGACTTACTTGATCAACATTCCAAATGAAAAGGTTAAGATTGATGAGGTCTCAAGAGTTGCAATTTTTCCTGATATGTTCCCAAAAAGTTAACATCGCTACCCCTTGATCGTGAAGTGGAATCTTCTATTGAGGCTTTTCTAGAGATAAATCAAATATTTAAGGTATCATATGGGATATCACCAATAAAACTTATGGAACTTAAGTTGCAATTATAAGAGCTTCTTAAAAATGGGTTCATTGAGCCATGTTCATCCCCTTGGGGAGCGCCAGTACGTTTTGTAACAAAAAAGGATTGAACTTTGAGGATGTGCATAGATTTTTTAGGCTTGAATAGTGTCATAATTAAGAATAAGTATCCCTTGCCTAGAATTGAGAAACACTTTGACTAATTACAAGGATCACGAGTTTACTCTAAAATGGACCTTAGACAAGGATACTACCAGCTAAAGAATAGAGAGGAGGATATACGTAAGACAGCACTAAACTCTCAATATGGTCATTTTGAGTTTGTGGTGAAGCCATTTAGGTTGACTAATGCCCTTGTAGCATTTATGGATATGATGCACCATGTGTTTGAATCTTATTTAGACCATTTGTGGTTGTCCTTATTGATGATATTTTGGTCTATTCAATGATTGAGAAGGAACACGAAGAACATTTGAGGATGGTGTTGCAAAAACTCCGGGAACATAAACTTTATGCCAAGTTTAGTAAGTGTGAGTTTTGGTTAGATAGAGTAGCCTTTTTAGGACATGTTATTTCTAGAGATGAAATTATTGTTAATCTATCTAAGATTGAAATGGTGCCAGAATGGAAAACACCAAATATAGTAACCAAGTTAAGAAGTTTCTTAGGTTTGGTAGGCTATTATAAGAGGTTTGTGCAGGACTTTTCAAAAATAGCTACCCTACTATTTGCTCTAACTGAAAAAAACTCCATTTAAGTGAACTGATAAGTGTGAGCATAGTTTTCAAGAGCTCAAGAAAAGGTTACCTCAATACTAATATTAGCTTTACCTGAGCGTACTCAGAATTTGGTGGTGTATACTGATGCTTCTAAAAAAGGCTTGGGATGTGTCGTGATGCAAAATGGAAAAGCAATAGTGTATGTCTTAAGAAATTTGAAACCCTATAAGCAAAACTACCTTATTCATGACTTAGAGTTAGCCACAATTGTGTTTATCTTTGAGAAATGGAGACATTACTTACATAAGGCAAACTTTATAGTGTACAACGACCACAAGAATCTTAAGTATCTTTTCACACAAAAGGACTTAAATATGAGGTAATGTTGTTGGATAGAGTTTTTAGAGGATGATGACTATTCAATTCAGTATCACTAAGGAAAGGTGAATGTAGTGGTTGATGCACTCCACTGTAAGGCACAAGTTGCCAATCTTGTTGCTTTAGGATAAAGATTAAAGTTGATGGTATTATATGCAAATATTACCCTGAGGCCGAACATTTATCAAAGGATTAGGGAGACACAAGGAGGAGATAAAATTCTATAAAGTTTTAAGGTGAACACAATAGACACTCCTAACACCAAGATTGAAGTGGATCGAGAGGGGACTTTATTGTAAGGGAAACAGATCTATGTACCTACAGACGAGGAATTAAAGAGGGAAATTTTAAATGAAGATCACAAGTCAAAATATACGATCTATTCTGGTGGTAATAAGATATACCAAGATCTAAAGAAATACTATTAGTGGATCAACATGAAATGAGAGGTTGTTGACTATGTTTGGAAGTGTCTTACCTGCCAACAAGTCAAAGCAAAGCATCAAAGATTAACTGGGCCACTACAACCCTTAGAAGTACCCATGTGGAAATAGGGGATAATCACTATAGACTTCATCATGGGATTACTTGCAGCAAGAGGAGGTTACAATCGTATCTAGGTGATAGTTGATAGACTAACGAAATTCACTCATTTCCTACTTGTCGAGGTTACTTATATAGTAGTGACATTAGTACAATTTTATATAGATCAAATCATTTGGCTACTTGGGGTGCCCATCAGTATAGTATCCAATCAAAACCTTAAGTTTATATCTAGACTTTGGAAGCAAGTACATGAGAGTTTAGGAATGAAATAACAATTTAGCATGGTCGCACATCCATCGATAGTGGTCAATTGAAGCAAACCATTTAGCATTTAGAAGATATACTCTTAGTTGGCATATTTGATTTTGGGGAATGCTGGATTAAGCATCTTCCACAAATTGAGTTTGTCTACAATAATTGCTACCACTCTAGTATCCAGATGGCACCTTATGAGGTACTATATAGAAAAAAATGCTGATCACCATTACATTGGGACATGGACAAGCATCGCATGCCCACTGCACTAGAGCATTGGAAACTAATTAGATTGGAGAAAATACAAGAAGCTATTAATAAGGTTTACTTAATCAAGCAGAGACTAAAGATTGTACTAAATCGATAGAAGAGCTACATAGATAATAGAAGAAGAGATTTGGAATTTACTGTCAGAGATATGGCCTTTTTAAAAGTGTCACCAAGAAAAGGGTTTGTGAGGATTAGCTAAGGAAGACAGTTCAGCCCTTGGCATGTCAACCCTTTTGAGATAGTAGAGAGGATCAGAGCAGTAACCCATTGAATTCTTTTTCTGCCGAACCTTACTGGGATACATAATGTCTTCCACGTTTCACAACTAAAGAATTATCACCTAGATCCTTCACATATCATTAAGCATGAGGAATTTCCACTTCAAAAAGATCTGACATACGAAGAGAGACCAGTCCAAATTTTAGAACAAAAAGTACAAAAGTTGCATACTAGAGACATTACCATAGTAAAGATTTTCTGAAGAAACCATAACATAGGGGAAGCAATTTTGGATAGCAATGAGGAAATGCAAAAATATCATCCAGAACTTTCCATTAACTCATGCTAGAATTGGGGGACCAAATTCTTTTAAGGGGGTGGGAGGTAATGCCGTAGAATTTCTTTCATATTTAATTAATTATTTTATCATTTATTTTCTCTTAACTTCTTTTAATTTTATTTATTTGCTATGATAGTTAGAAAATAAAATATAAATGTGTGTATATATATATTTAGCACTAGAATGATTTGTTAGTTAAATAGTGAGAATTACTATTTAAGATCATAGATAATTATATAAATATATATTAGATAAGTTAATTCTTGGAAAAATAAGTTATAATTTTATTAAATTAATATTATATTGTTATTAAGAATCAATAATTGAAATATTATGAATTAATAATAATGATATCAGATTTATTATAGAGTTATCCTAGTTTTAGAAGATAAATAATTGAAGTTTTAACCGAGTTAAAACAAATCCCCTATATATAGTCGTTAGAAATGAAATGCTAATCTTATTATAAAAAAGGGGAGAGAAAGAAAGAGAAGAGGAAAAAAGACGGAAGAAAAGAAACAAAAAAGGGAAAAGAAAGAACAAGTCGGTGCTACGGAATTTTACCAAAGAATATTAGCTCCAAACAGAAGTAGGTCTATGGGAACAGGAAAGGCAATTGCTAACCATTGATTGTACATGCTCCTACTAATTTCAAAATTCCTATGTCATATATATATATATATATATGGAGAAAATCAAAAGTGAGAGAACTAGTCTTGTGGCCAAACTCTACCCATTAAAGGAATAATTTTAGTTTGAAAAAGTGGGCCAATGCTTACGATAAAAGTTTTTTATGCATAAATTTATATATATATGTGACAATGTATGGATGCTTGATAGGTTTGGGCTTTTTGGGTGTGATGCAATTTGTTCTATTATCTAAACTAAATTTCAATGCTAAGTACTCAAGAGAGATGGAAAGGTTATTTGGAGAGGCAATTGGTTGGTGTTTGATTGAGCTGCAAATGTTGACTCTTGTACAATTGAAAGCTAATTTTGAATGAAGATTATGGATGTTTGATTGTACCATGAGATACAAATACAATTGAGTAGATGGTTATGTAATTATGTGTAAGAAAATTGACATGTACGATAGAATATATATGTATGTATGTATGTATGTATGTATGATAGAATATATATATATATATATGTACATATTAATGGCCAAATATCTATATGTATAATGTATATGTGTATGACAAAATATATATGTGTATATATGTATGAATTTGGTATGTATGACAAAATATATATGTATATAAGTATGGCAATATATATAGGGCTGCAAACGAGCCTAGCTTGAGCTGAACTTAGCAAAAATTTCAAGCTCAAGCTCAGTTCATCTTAAAACACACAAGCTCAAGCTCGAGCTTGAGCTTATCGAGCTCCAAATTTTAAGCTCAAACTTGTGCTCGTTGATAAATATCAAGCTCAAACTCAAGCTTGATGAGCTCATAAGATATTGAGCCATAATTGAGTTTGAGCCATGCCCAAGCTCATCCAGTATTTTCCACAATCAATATGCGAGCTTGAGCTTGAGCACATCAAGCTCAATTTAGTCCTCACTATTTCCTATTAAACTCTTGAGAAATACTATTTATTAGTAAATCTAACAACAACATTAATTTTTCTAAAAGTCAATCAAATTTTTGTAAATTTCAAATAAGATTATTATTTTGACTTTTGAAGTTTGAACATTAAAATATAAAAATAAATTTGTTAAGATAATGATGGGTTTTCATTTTTGTCTTGCATTATTAAATTTGAAAAACATGGAGTAATTATATATAATATATTATACAACAAAATTTTATTATATAATTATATATTTTTATAAAATTATTTGAATTAGAAAATTTATATTTATTTTCAAATATACCATGCTATTTATTTTTAGTATTTTACAAATTATAAATTAGTGTCTTATAAATTATTATTTATTAATAAGTAATATATAAATGAATAATTGAATTATGTTTTGAAAATTGCGTCAATATGTGGCAGATAGTTTTTGAATTATTATTCTTATATATTATTTTAAAAAATATTAGGGCTCATATGCCAACTTGTAAGCCTTCAAACCACTATCTTAAAACTCAAGCTTGGCTCAATTCCAAGTTCAAGCTCGATAAGCTTAACTCAATTTTAAATAGTCTCGAGTTCGAGTTAAACTTTTACAGATTGAGCTGAGCTAGCTCACAAGCCGGCTTAGCTCAACTTACACCCCTATATATATGTATTTTCATAGAAATTTTAGGATTTATTTGCTATTGAATTCTAGAATTTGTTTAAGTTAATTTCTTACTTATAATTTTGAAATTTTGAATGGACTGTAAATGAGAAATATATATGGTAAAAACTTTTTAGTACAAATTTGGATTGTTAGGTTTTAAGGTACTACAAGCTTATGGCACCCATAAGGCTATTCCTAAGTAAATATTATTTTGTTAGTCAATTAAATTGGTGATTGATGTACTTATTAAATGAATCAAGTGATCCAACTTTTGATTTGATTGATTTTGAGATAGGTAATTGACGTCTATGATTGAACTTAAAGGTTAGTGCCTAAACCTATAAATAATATATGATGTTAATTTTCAAAACCTAGAATGATATATATATATATATAGTAATGTATGCTATGAAACTTCTTTTCAATATTTACTGTACTATATATATATATTCCACTGTGCATAAAAAGAAAAATCCTTATTTTATTTCTAGATGAAAGAACACATGTGCTTTTATGTTTTTTTTTAATACTTCTAGATTAGTAGTTAAATTCAATGATCAACTGATAATTGAATTTACTGTTGCTACTACAATTACTGTTAGTTGAATCTAACTTGGTTTATGTGTGCGAGAGACTTAACAAGTGGCAGTAGGTTTGCTAGTTGAACTCCAAGCACCCATAGCCTAATCCCCCTAATGCATGACAGAAGCCATTTGCAACTAAGGTAGGTTGTATGATTTCCTAAGGACCTAAGCTCGAGCACTGTTTTGGTAAGGTTGCACCTTACCCAGAACGATAAAAGACTATTACGGTAGGAGTCATAAGGTTAACTAGCTACAAAAAACACTATGTGATTATCGTATTTAATTTGTTAGTCTATGAAAATATTTACTAGAATATTGTCTCATTACTGCTTGACTGTTTATCGCTTTTCACTGATATTCTTCTTGAATATTTTTACTAAATTGTTCTTGTTAAATTCATGAACTAACCTTGCTCAAATTTGGCACTTACTGAGTCTTTGACTTACTTTATTTTTTTTAACTTCCTTCTAGTAGACCTAGATTCTAGCTCTAGTGAAGAGGTGAATTATGCTTGTGATGAGAATCAAGACTGAAGACTTAGTTTGGACCTTGCAGTAGACTAGATTAATTCTTAGTAATTTTATTATTTTATGGATACTATTTGTTAGTTGAGGTTATTTGTTGGTTCTTTAAGCCTTGATGTTGCAAGACTACCTTGAATTAGTTTGAGTGCTTTGAATTCTTTGGTCTAACATTATGTTTTTGGACAGCTTGAATATTTTATTTTGTTGGATTGAGTTTCACGCTTTGGTAATAGATTATATGATTTGATTTTGGGGCATTACAATAATTGAAAAGAAGAAAAAATTAATTAAATCACTACTTAAAAGAAAATAAAATTAAATTGAAAGCATTATTTATATTTACCTGCAACTTTTGTACATCAAAATCTTGACAAACTTTCTATTTGAATTTTATATCATTCCACATCACTTGTAAGTACAAAAATTAAATCATGTTAAGAAAAATATTACATTAATGAAATTCACAAAAGAACTAAAAAGTGTAAATGACATGCCATCCTTAGGAATTTGTCTAATCCAATCATCAACTATTACTAATGCCTCTACCACAATCAAAAGCAAATAAGCACGTGATTCATCAATAACATGACCCCCGATATTAAATGCCACCTCTAATGCCATGGTAGTAGCTGAAACTGCTGACATGTCACGCGTTATTTTGCCAAAATGGGTAGCATAGGCTATTTGTTATCTATCAGTTTGAGATGTTAAATGTCCTTAGAAACCTAATTTCATTTAAGTACCTATCCAACTTCGATTTTTTGATTAACTAAAAATTGTAATTCTTCACATCATCAATCAAAATCATGTAAAGAAACACATGTTTCAACATAATGCTACTTGTCAAGGTATTCTCATTCATTGAAGGCGCAACATTATCTCCATAAGTAAGAAACAACTTAACCAAAGTATCACAAACCCTTTGAATAGATGGACGAGCTTTGAACTATAAATTCTAGTGTAAAAATACTCAAAAAAATCCATTTTAAACCTGAGGTCAAATACGATAGCAATGACTACTATTAAACAACACTCATCCTAATATTTATTAGCTTCTCCTTAATGGGACTAGGTATCCTCCTAATAAAATCAAATTTATTGTCTTCTTATTCAGTCATCCTCAAATTAATCTCACAAATATAAAAAAATACTTTAAATGTTTGATACTTGGAACCACTAAAGTGACAAGTAGCCTTATAAAATATTTGTAAACATACATGCATAACTTTAGTTACTTCTCATTTTGACTCTGATAGATTGAATTAATATTACCTATCTATTCTTTGTAAATGATTAAATGCCTCTTTTAATAATAATGTCATCGCAAGCAACTCATAAGTTGAATTCGACCTATTAGGCACATCCATGGCCATTTACCTCTTACCCTCTATGTTACACTAGTATAATGCAATGTCAAATTTTTTAGTTGCAATAGAAGTCTTGTTCAAATATCTTACAATTTCATGAATTTTTCAATTAGTCCCCTAATTTAACTCAATCCATCTTGTACAATCAAATTTAATATGCATGCACTACATCCAACATGTAACAAACCCCTAGTAAAAACAAGTAATGAATCATAAAAACCCAATCTTTCAACCTTCTAATCATAACATCATTAGCTATAGTATTATCAACAACTACTAAAAGCAACTTATTTTTTAAATTTCATTCAAAAAATATTTCTTTCATGAAATTAAATGAAGCTTCACCATCATGTGGATATGGAATCTTTCTAAATGTAAGAATTTTATTTTACAACTCCCAATTGTCATCAATAAAGTGAACAGTCAAATAGCAATATGCAATATGTGAGCAATTTGAAGCCCAAATATCAATGGTCAAAAACACTTTACATCCTAGTCCATCTAACAAGTTGTGAGCTTTGACTTTTTCCTCTTCATATACTTCAATTATATTACTTCTAATGGTGTTTCTATAACGAAACTTGAAATTCAAATTCAGACCATTAAAATAATTTTCAAAATATTCATGCTCACTTATATTGAAGGGATATTTGTATTTTATGTATGCAATCACAAATCCTTTCGATTTTTAACTTGGTGAAATATGAATTCAATCTTAAGACTTCCACCAAAACTATTTCTGGAATCTAACATGAATTTTGGACATGTATTTTGTAAGTATTTTTTCAAATGAGTAGTAGTACCACATGCTACCAGATAAAAGCTTTTCACAATAGTTGCATTTAGCAAGCACAATATTGTTTATATCACTGACTTTTGTAAAGTGTTACCACACAACTGAGTGTTTTGTTTTTGTACCTCTAGATTCATTACTCACTTCTTCATTATCACTGCTGCCAAGAGATATATGTTAGTTGGATAGACTATGTGACGCTAACATTACAAAATTTGCAAAAGAATAATAAATTAAGTAAAAAGCTACAGATGCTTAGTTAAAATCTTGCTACCATACGAAAAACTAGTCCTATAGAGATCCAACTTTTGACATAGAATTACATCTTTAACTCATGCTTCAAACTTTTAGCTTAATGTGAATCAAAGCTTAATGTGATTTAAATTAGCACAAGAATGTTTCAATTTAGGTAATGAACTTAGCCAGCTCAATATACTATAAAACTAAAAAGTTATAATTCTTCCACATGATAAAATCTCTCTCTCACAATCATTTTAATTGTGGTTACTAGTGACTTATACTTGTCATTAATAACTATGCAAACTTTATCACATTTTTAAAATTAAAACCAAAAAGAACAAAAACAAAATTCAAGATGAACAAAAAAGCCTTGCAGGAGGAGTATGATAATCGAAATCAAAACGACATAAGCTTTCAACCGTTTTTCTATGAAAACACCCCCAATTATTCAAGATAATTAAAAATCAACTCAAGTTAAACATTTCATCGACAATAAATAAAGTTTGAAATTATCCAATATAATATTGGAAAAATAGAGAGAGCATCTACAATGTGAAAACCCCTTGTGTGTTACTAGAATTAACTCAACTATAGTGAAAAAGGATTGCATAGAAAAAGACTTCATAATATAGTATTAAGTCCAAGATTATATTTTTAAGTTAGAAACAAGTAGAGTAGGAAAAAAATGATAAAGCAACAGAAGCAGGAGAGAAGACTATCACGATGGTGGCAATAGAAGAAGCAAAGACAGTGGTGGCAGGACAATGGATGCGAAGGTGTAGTGGAAATGATAGCCATGTGAGAGCTATTTTCCTCTTTCTTCATAAACAAATTAGAAAAGTGAATCTAAAGTGAGGAATAAAGTTAGCCCTAGTTTTGTTTTTAGATTAATTAAGACCATTGAATTTGATAAAATCTAACAGTTTAAAAGATTTAGGGTATATGGGTATTTCATGGGTATGAATCCTACCCATATCCATTTAAATTATTTTATTAGGTTTGGGCATGGATTTGGGCAATATGTTGTTTCCATAAGCTTAGATAGGGTAAAACCCTATTTATTAACAAACCTACTCATAATTCAACAATGACATAAACTGCGAAGTCAAAAAAAGTCTGAGCTTTAATGATAGGCCCTAAAAAGTTTGAGCTACAACAACAAACTTTGTCATTTATGAAGGAGATATCAGTGTTAATTTTGACCTACTCTAAAAATGGCATCTTCTATTCTAGATCCATTGGGCGCATTTTTAAATCTAATATTTTTTTCTCATTAGGTTGCCAAATGTTTGTACACTCTTCTTTCCACTTTACTTACCGTCCCTTGAATGTTGAAACTAGAATTATCATGGATAACTAAATTTCGGATAAACTAAATTTCTTCCATAGACACAATAGATAATGTGAGAAACTCACAAATGATTTCGCCTATCTGTGAGTGCAATATCAACATCTATCAACAACTCAATCCATTAAATATTCAAGTTTGCAAATGGGTGAACCCTAAATCCCCATTTAGAAAGGAACCAAATATTTTCAATCGCTAAGCAACCAAATAAAGTGTTCTAAAGACTTTTCATGAAAATCACATAGCAAACAAGATTTATCAACCACCTCCATAAGATCAGCTAAACATTGTTTTGTCAATAAACCATTCAAAATAGTTCTCCAAAGGAAAATCTTTAAGTGATCATGAATAAGCAATTTCGAAACTTTCCTTTGACAGATAAAGCAAGAGAATCCAATCCTACAAATCGTGTCGACTAGTCAATCCAATATGCCTCCTTGGCTATTATGAATTCATATTTATAAGATTAATTCTAGACATGGGAAAGCAATTCTTTAGTGGGAATACTTCTGATTTTGAGAATCTTATTCACAATGTTTTCATTGAAGAGCAAATTAAGGGAATTAATATTCTAATAGCTTGCATTCATAATCGTTGGAGAGCCCATAATTTAAAATTTGATAATGAGATTCTGATCCAAGTATTGGTATAAAGGAATAAAGTCTTGAATATATAGAATGCAACAATCTTCCCAATTTCACACTTTGAGTTTAGGCAAATTCGGTAGCAAACATCTTTAAGAGTGAAATCTTTACAACTTTGAACTTTCCATGTCCAAGATCACCAAAGAGAGTTTTGTGGTAGTTCAAGAGGTTGTTAGTGCCAAAATTTTGGCTCACAAATTTTCCAAGCAAGCTTAGCTTTTAGTATGTTGTTGAGATCATGCATTACTTTCAGACTTAGCCCATTAACATCCTTTGGCCTATAAACGCTTTCCCAAATTAGAAGAATATAGTTACTCATTTGGTAAATCAAAAATGCTTACGTAATAGATTGTACCACAATGACTTGGCCAACAAAAAAATGGTTCTTAGCTTTCCAAAATGATAGTTTGTTGCTAACTTTATCCAAGGTTTCCTTTCCATTTTATGAGTTGTTTTGGTAAAAAGCATGCCCAAGTACTTGGCCTATATGAGAGCATTCCTTAAATCCCAAAATGCCAATAATAGCTTTCTTTGTTTCCCTTTTAAGATTCCTACTAAAATGGATAGATGATTTTTTCATAATTGGTTTGAGAGCCAACCAATCCTCCAATTACTCAAGGCACTTTGACAACAAAACATCTTGTTCCTCAGCATGCCAATAAACAATAGGTCACTTATATACATTAAATTGGAAGATACATAGGCTAGAATAAGAAATACGGACATTATGAATATCTCCATTTACCTCTGCTCTGGTCAAAATCAAAGATCACATCAAAAAATGCAACATTTGAAACTACATCTGGACAACTATTTAGGCTTTTTCAATCCCTAAAGGTATAAACAAGTAGATTGTTACATTTCTCAATCTTCCAACAAGCTAGGTCAAATATGTCTCCAAATATTGCATCAAATTCTTAATATTT
Source organism: Jacaranda copaia (assembly GCA_014898725.1). Taxonomy (NCBI): domain Eukaryota; kingdom Viridiplantae; phylum Streptophyta; class Magnoliopsida; order Lamiales; family Bignoniaceae; genus Jacaranda; species Jacaranda copaia. The sequence continues at coordinate 594,672 of JACGDI010000656.1, read as the reverse complement.
TGGACAATTGGGCCTAGTGTAAATTGGAGATAAGTATCAAATCCTAATTTACTTTCTTGTTCAATCGCCACTGGATTTCTTCATTCTACACTCCCTATCTCAACTTCGATATTTGAAAGCAATCTCTACTTGTACCAAAAATATTGAAACATCCCTCATTTTAAATTAAAACTACAGAATTGTTGCATTTTCTTCATTTCTCAAAAAACTACAAAAGTCACATTAGTGATTTTTCACACTTCAATTTCTCATCCTTAACTCTCTCCATTTTCTCTATTTCCTTCAGTTCCTCAAAACTCCACTGTAACCATCTTAGACTTCTTCACATTTTCACTTTTTTGTATTATGAGTTGCTCTTTTCATGCAAAAATTCACTAAAGACAATCTATATTTCTCCATAAAACTCATCCTAGGTGAGAAAGATTGCTAGGAGGAAGGTGAAGAGGTTGAGGATCAACTAGTTCACGTTATTGAGCTGGCATTCAAACCATTAGTCAATTTGTATTTGTTCAACTATATTTAGGGCACTAATTTATCATGATTTACTTGTGCATAGGATTTAAGTAATCTAGACCAACTAGTAGAGGAAGCAGAAGGAAATATGAGATTTTGACCAATTCGTAGATCGAAGGATATGAAATTTGGGTGATGTGTAAGTAGTTTCTTCCCTTTATTTAGTAAATGGTTTTTTTTTAAATAATTATATATGTTTTTTGTCTATATAATATTTCTTTATAAAAGAGGATTTGAGTGTGCTATGTTGAAACTTTTGATAAGTAAAGTCTATCATGTGATCCTACTCTTACAAAGATGAAAAATTATATTTTTTTTATACAAAAAGTGATGACAAAAATTATTTCCTAAAAGGGAAATTAACAGTTGATTTTGCTCTATATGATTAAGTGACCACCGACCATGTTACTGAGTAAAAGTAGTATGTTATTGGTTATGCTATTAAGTTCTAGTAGCATATCTTTGACCGTGCTACCAGGTTATAGTAGCAAAATATCTGACCATGCTATAGGATTATAGTAGCAGATCTTTGACCGTGCAACTTGGTTATAATAGCAAAACCTTGGACCTTGTTACCAGTTGTAGTAGCAAATCTTTGATCGTACTATTCGTTAATAGTAGCAAGTTTCTAACTGCACTACCAGGTTATAATAAGAAATGTCTAACCTTCCTACCAAGTTAATGTAGTAACAAGTTTCTAACTACACTACCAGTTTATAATAAGAAATGTCTAACCTTACTTCCATGTTAATGTAGTAAATGGAATCCCGAAAGTTCATGATCATAATGAATGAAAACATAACGAGTTATAGTTCATGATCATAATGAATGAAAACATAATGAGTTATATGTTTTGTTAAGTTTTGAATTTTTTTTTTTAAAAGAAGAAAGTCTTTGAGAATATATTTAGATAAAGTTTGATTTTTTCTGATTGTGTACCTTTGTATTGGAAAAAGTGATCACATAATATATATGTCATCTGAGAGTATGTTAATGATTTTGTGAATATTAGCCTAATTTAATATGAAAAGCAATGACGTGGTATGTATTTTTATATCCTGAAATTATTTTGGGGTTAATTAGTGTTTTGTTTTACTTAAAAGAAAAGCATGACCCTTTCATTTCTTTGTTTTTATATTATGTATGTAACTTGTTAAAATTTCATAGAAGGTCAAGAAACTATTTGCTAGGTGAAGTCTTGCTCATACAATGTACAACTATTTTTTAAGAGGACTTAATTGTGAAAGTAAAGGACAATCAATTTTGGAGTTGGTGGGAAGATACTAAAATTTTTAGTTGAACCGAATAAAGTTTGAATTATTACTCTAAAATTTTTGCTTATTAGTGAAGAGAGTTTTCTAAGGATTGTAATAGTTAGGAATAAATCCTAAATATTGGCATTTGATTTCAAAGTTTGAGAATTTTAAATTTTCTTTCATTACAATATTTTTGAAGTTTTATGATAATATTTTGTAGAGTTTAATTGTTCTAATCTCTCTGGCCTAGTGTTTTTGAGTCCTTTGGGCTTAGGAGTGCTGTCATGTCATGTCTCAAATTTGTGGCATGACCGATGTGGTATTAGAGCTCAAGTTTTGATTTTAGGCTTAGATATATATTTGAATTTCTTTCGGGTGGACTTAGACCACACATCTTACACTGAGGATTTGAAGTTTCAGATAAATTTTTTAATAGAAGACAACCATTTGACTTTGTGGAAAGAACATGAAAGAATTTGCCTCTTACGATCCTATATTTGTATAATCTAAATTTTTTATGAATTTTTCTCATATTTTCACAGGGAACCTAAAATAGTGCCTAGCATAAGAATTTTAGATCTACCTCTTAGGTGTTTATAGCTGCCTAAATCACCTCAATCCATATAGATGAAAAAAGCCATGACCAAAATACTAAGATATGTCTCAAGTCAAAAAAATTTAGGATTTCAATTTTCCTAAAATAGATATTTATGATGCCTTTTCCTCCTTAAAAGAGTTTGAATTAGGCAAGGTGACCAACATAAGAATTGTAGTTTTGACTCTTAGATGCTTTTAACTAGTTGAATCACCTCAATTCATTATATGTGGAAAACGTTAAGACCAAAAATACTAAAATGTGCCAACTTATAAAGTATAGGACTTTGATTTTCTAATAATAGATAATTATGGAGCTTTTTACCACTTTATCATGTTGGAATTAAGTAAAGTGATCAATATAAGATTCGTAACTCCGCTCTTAGATTTTTATAGCCACTTGAATCATACTAATCCGATATACACGAAGAAAGCTATGGTCAGAATACCAAGATATGTTCCTAAAATTAAATCTATTACCATCCTAATTTTCATCACACTTATGAATCTTGGGCTTACTTTTACTCCTTGATGTTGACTTATTTGGACTGAGATGGCAATGTAAAAGTCTTAGCTCTCTCTTAACTTTTCAATACCACAACAGTCACATCAATTGAGTCTCTAGGAAGGAAGTTAGAAGCATATCACAGCAGAAGCTACTTACAAACTTTGGGATTATATTGAAATATAAAAAGTCTAAAGTTTTGAAAATAAAACTTTTTGAAAGCAAGGTAGAATGTAATACCCCAAGTATTTATGTAAATTATTATAGTATAAATTTGATAATATATATTCTACTCAAAAATATTATTAATTATACCTCTAGAACTACTTGAATTTTATTAAGACTAACCTTTATTGCCATGAGATCTAGAATGCAAGATTATATATAATTAATAGTGAGCTTTTGTCCTATAAAAAAATAAATATATATAATGTTGTATGTTAGGAATAGTAGATCAAATTCTTTTTTTGTTTTTCATTTTATTATTGTTAAGTGTATACTTTGTTCAGTTATTAATATTATGTTTTGGTAATTATAAACTTGGTCTAAAGTGTGATTTACCTTAAGTATGTTGTCAACTTAATTTTACAGGTTCTATTCCAGTTATACTCTATTTGAGAGGAGTAAATCATTTTTAATCCTTTTGTATTGTTCAAATAGACAAACATACCACCGATTAGTATTTATGCAAGTAAATGTGGTACCAAGATTATCCAATATTTGTAATGGTATTTACAACATCAGAATTTTAATTATATATATGTTGAAATGCTTCATATGTTCTTTTTTATATTATTTGTTTGTTCTCAAAAATTGCAAGGGAATCAAAATTATACTCTCATTGCTTCCCACAATGCTTTGAAATGGCAATGAATGACTTGAAATCCAAAATTAGATTTCCATACCTCCAAGCACTAAAGAGAACCCCATCCTATGCATAATTTGATATGCTAAAATTGAACACTAAATTCAATTGAGCTGGAGCATTTTTAAGACAATTCAAAGCATAACTACTGCATTTGTCTTTAATGATGATATTTTAGTTCCATTTAAGTGGTAAGAATTCTCTACTGCCTTAGGGTTGGTTCATGTGGGGCAACCAACAGATTAAAAATTGAAAATGGAATTAGAATAGTCCAACATCTATTTTTAGAAAAGTTCAGTGATGTTAACCATGTAGAATATGGAACAAGTTAAAAAGCTAGACGAAAGCCATATTGATCAAGATATAGATGATTTTGGTAGGATGTACATACTTTCTTATTTTAACTATATTCTATTTCCAATGAACAATTATTCCACTACTTGATTTTTAGTTCATTACATTGATGATTTATCCACTATTGAGTTGTATGCTGAAAAGAAAGCATGAGGATGAGAAAAAGAATACAAATAAAAAGAAGCTAAAAAAATCTACTAAGTACCAATAGGAAACATATAAGTGACATCAAAGAACCTAGCCTCTTCAAAGCTCTTACAAAGGTCCCAATGAATCCTTTGCAAATGCATCAATGAAGGCAAATTACTCCAAAAATGAGGGACCTCTAACCTACATCTCTTAGAAAGAAAAGAAAAAGTGATTCTTTCAAAACCCTCTAAAAGATAGAAAGCCACTTAAAACCCTACAGATGAGTGTAGGAATAAAATGAAAGAAGGCATCATTTAGAATTTTCCTTTCTATGAAGAGAGCATGAAAGCTATCTAAAGAAATGAGAAGATCAAAATCCCTAAAGTGATGTTGAACCCCACAAATAAGCAAAGAGTTCAAAGCAAACTAACAGAAACACATCCCACAACTCCAGACTATTTCTAATGGCAATAGATTAGGAGGAAAGAAAAACACTAGACTAAAATACCCATTGAAAATCATGAAGTACCCAAAAGGAGGCAACATAATGCAATCCTCTGAATAAAGAACAAACTTAAACTCATCAGTATGACAAACTATACACCACAATAATTCTGACTCCCCCATAATAAGCAAACAAGATAAACCACTAACTCTGTCAAAGCTCTCATTCACAACGAGAGCATCTTTGGACCTCTCCTCAGAAGGGTCCTCTTTTATAAACTTAAACCTTAAGTCAAACCTTAATTCTAATAATAATAAAAAAAGAAAAGGCTCAATAACTAAAGATTAATAAAAACACTCTTGATGTGTAACTCCACGACCCAAAACTAAACTAGAAGATTTATCTAAAAGGAGGTTCGCAAATTTAGAAAATGCAGCAACACCGTGAGGTACACAAATCAACTTAGCACTACCCTAGCCACTCAAAACTATAGGTACCCTAGTGACAAAGCTACTTGAAGAGGTACCCACTTGGGTGGCTACCTATGTTATAGGCACTCGCCCAAAAGGTAGGAGCCTGCAATAAGGTCAGCCTTCCTCTAAGTAACTAGGCCATAGGTATTTTCCTTGCAATTAGCTGCCCACTCTAGGGGATGACACTTTGGTTGCCTCCTACTCCATAGAAGTGGCTAGCCTCCTATTATTGGTCACCAACAACTAAGACTAGCCTTCGCACTCCAACTCTAATTCGATCGTACTACCCCACATCTTGCTTTCAAGGTTGGCATCTCTCTTTTACAAGCTGGACTCCCTAAAAATAATTGACTCAAAGGTGTTAGTAAATTTGAATAATAGGAAGGAGTAAAGAAAACATTAAAACTTACCTTTCAAGCTCATTTTGGCTACAAAGACAACTTCTCAAGTTTCAAAAATTATCTAAGTCTCTTGGGGGGTGCAATTCCCTAGTAAAGTACTACCACCAAAAAGTGACAAACCAAAGAGGCTTATAAGTTGCTTAATCACTTGATCTTTGATTCATTAAAATTATTTCAAAATTAAGTTAAAGGTAAGTCGATACAAAATTGTGAAATTAATTATTATGGCAAGGTACAATAAAACTAACTCTTAAACTATGATTTCAATGCGAAAATAGAAATTTTAAATTACAAGTAGTGGGGCTTGATAATATAACAAAATAAAACCCTAAAGATAAAAAAAGTAAAAAGTAAAATAAGTTGTCAAACTAGTTATATAAAAAAATAGAAAAGGGTGCAAATGCGCCCACCAATTCAGGCTCACTAATATGGCTCTCCATCCCAAATGAGTCAAAACCCACTAAAGACTTAATTAATAAAAATACCAACTTTCAAAGTCAAAAAAGACATCTAATTAAACATTTGCAGAATTTAAACTCTAATTCTATGCAAACACATTATAGGAATAAAAGCCCAACATCACATTAATTTTAGAAAAAGGACCCCAACTTCATTTTAGTGCAACATCATATTACAATTGATTTGAAATGTCTTTTTATGAAAGACTACTTGGACATGAGATAAAAGTGTACAAAGTGAGATAAATGTTTAAAAGAAAAAAGAAAATGAGATAAAAGTGCACTAATTATAGAAATTTGAAACTGCACAAAAAAAAAAGGACAAATCTTTTTTATATAACAAATTGTGCAAACTACACAAACACAAAGTCAAAAGAAAATGTGTTTTAAAGATGAAATTTGAAAAAATTGAGCATAAGCAATCAATACGTTAGTTGGTGTTCTCAATTTTTTATCTCAATATGTGTTGCATCATTCTTTTCCTAGTTAAAATTTATGTTACATGAGTATTAAGTTATGTATGATTTTAGCGAACAAAAATCATAGCTCTTTTGTATCTTTTACAGATGAATTGAAAATATATACAAATCAAAAATATCAATTATTTATTTGATATATATAATAAGATTAATTACACCTATACTCCTTTTGAAATAATAAAATTATCTACTCTCGCCATATAACTATCATAATTACTAAACCTTCCCTTTGAAAATGCTCTATCAAAAAAGAAAAGTTGTAAATTAACCATTTTGCCATCAACTTAAATATTAGAAGAACAAAATAATCATTTTATTAAAAAACCATTTTCCACTTGGGTGTCTCAGTAATCTTGTATATTTGTGAAAGGGTGTGTTCGTAATGTTTTTATAGTTTAAGGGATCTTTCTGTAGTAAATTTATAATTGAATTTTATTTTTCTAAGAAATATTTTAATATCTTAAATTTAAATAACATTTTCAGCATCAATCAAGATATGTTTAGATTTTGAAAATGATTTCTTAGAATTGTGTTAGTCCTAATTTTTATTACTTTAACTCAATTTAAAAAAAAAAATAATTATCTTATAAAAATCTTACTGGACTTTTTCTTTCTCTGATCTACCAATAGAATTATCTCCTTTTTGCTATTTCTCTGTCCTTGCTTCCTCTATCTTGTCTCCGCTCTCTTAATTACCACCATCGCTCTATTGTCATTTTCTTTTCTTTTCTTTTCTTTTTTTGCCTCTTGATACCCGTCATCCAATATGTTTCCTATCTCTCTCTCTCTCTCTCTCTCTCTCTCTCTCTCTCTCTCTCTCTCTTCCATTATCCATCTCGTCATATTTTTTCTTCTCTTTTTTGTCTATGACACTTGTTAGAGCACACCAGAAGCAATGTAGGCACGAAATTTAATTTATCAAAATTCATAAATCACACTTACAAAATTTATGATAAAAATAATACCCAATAGATAGAAAATAAAACAAATACAAATTTACATGGTTTGACAAATTCCACCTATCTCCATGGAAGTTTTCTTTCTTCAATTATAATAGAATTTTACCAGTACAAGCCAACTCTTGAATTTAATATACCCAAACTCAAGCAAAAAAAACCCTTGTACAACCCTTATCATAATTACTAAAGAAATACTCACTCTACTCCTTTGTATTGCCCCACTCATACTCACAATAACTACCCTATGAGTATCATGAGTTCCACAAGTATCCTTTCTATCAAGTAATCAAATAAATACATATATTTATAATAGAAAATTAGTTAACTACTTCACCTTGAATTAAGAAACCTAATATAAGAAGGAGTCTTAATTCTAATCAAACTTGGTCTCTATATAACCGAGTCAAACCCTAACAATCTCTACCTTGACGAGGTTTCTCATCTCAACATTTGTTCATGACTCCATTGCAAACCAAATTCATTGGCCTTCAAAATACCACTGCACATGCCATGTTAGCAAGGTCCTGGCACCAATTAACTCATCCCAGCCAATGCACATGTATGTGACTTTCAAGACTCCACCTTCAGTGAATATTCACAGCCCTTGGAATCCAATTGGCTCAATGAAATTAGATTCTTTCATGTCTTTAGGACATAGGTCACACCACTTAAAGTACGAAACACTCCAACAACTATTTTGATTTTCACCACTCCAATATCCATAACTCTCCAAGCAGAATCATCGCACAAAGGCAAATTACCTATCTTCCATGATTGGAGAGAATAAAAAATAATCCTCAATGGGGCAAACATGTATTATGCATCTAGAATTCTAAATCCAATCATCTCCATAACATTAATGATAATGTTGTCTGCAATATAAAATCAAATTTTCTCACTATAGATCCTTCATATCTATCGGTTTCTCCTACCTATCATTCAATGCTACTACTAGGCCTCATTGAATTAGGAGATCCTCCACCCTTCCTTGCCAAAGAGTGAAATTCCCTTTGCCATCAAGTTTTTGAACCGTAAAGTAATTTGTTAAAACACAACAAAAGCAATTTATACACAAGATTTAATTTATCAAGAATCCACAACTTATGCTCACAAAATTGATGACAAAAATAATACTCAATAGACAAAAAAATAAAACAGACACAAATTTACGTAGTCCGGCAAATTCCACCTACCTCCACGGGAGTTATTTTTTCTTCAATTTTGATAAAATTTTATTAGTACAACTCAGCCATTGAATTTAACATGCCCAAACTCAAGGCAAAAAACCCCTTGTACAACTCCTATCATAACTACCAAAAAGATACTCACTCTACCCCTTTAAATTGCCCAATTCGTACTCACAATAACTACCCCATGAATATTATGAGTTCCGTGAGTATCCTCTCTACCAAGTAATCAAATAAATATATTTATTTATGTAGAAAATTACTTGACTACTTCACCTAAAATTGAAAAATCTAATACAACAAGGAGTCTTAATTTTAGTCAAACTCAATTTTCAGATAACCAAGTTTAATCCCTACAACACCCTATATATCCATCTGAAATTTTCCCTATTAACACCTTTAAAAATAGAAGAAAAGCCATGATCAATAAAGGAAAAAAATAAATAAGAGACAGAAAATAGAAACAAAAACAAAAATAGGAAATCAAATGAAAACCAGAAAAAAAAATATTGTTTTACATATAAAATTAAATTTAATTATTTTGTTAAAAGCATCTCTTTTTTTAATATTTTAATCCTACAGCACTAGGAAATACTTAAATAGGATCATGAAATACATCTTTAAAATTTTAAAATGTAAAATATATGAATCCACAATATTGAGGTAAAGGAATTAAGAGGATAATGTTAGCTTTCAGTATTGTTAAATTATATTATTAGCAAAGGGCGTCACTTCTCTTGAAAAAAATGTTAGCATATTTAAATTTAGTTCTAATACCTTTGTTCACTAGTTCAATTTTATCAGTATGCCTTTTGAAAATTGTTTGTTCCTTTACTTTCATTATATGCTGTCATTGGCATGTGTACTTATTCACCTTCATCTATATATAGAATAACTGGTTGAAGAAATCATGCTACTATACAATAACCTTCCACGATTTTTTGTCATCTTAGAAATTACTACACTGTTTTTCCCCAATGTCTTCGGAGACATCTTGTTTTTCTATATTTCAATTCTACAATATTAAAAGAAGTACTTGAGCAATCTATTTTTATACAACAAAAGTAGCAATGGTTGTTAGTCTACCATACATACGTATATATGACCAAAAAAAGTACAGAACTTCTAAAAATGGCTAGTTTTTGCTCCCACGGGCCCGTTTTCTTTCCAATGGTTATAATAATATAACATTATTTTATTACATATTCATCTTCTAATTATAAATACATTACATTTATATCCTTTCAAGTTTCAAAATTTTATCAAAGATAATAATTTAATTAGTCAATAAGTTGTAATACGTCAGGCTAGGCGAAAAGTAAAACGTTTACATAATTTTTTGTTGATGTATTTTATTTTCCATCCAAAACCTTAACGACAAGGGAAGTTTGGTAAAAGGTTGCATTTTGATCAAATGGAAAGTTTTGATAACTATGAAAGTCGAAGAAAGGAATTGATATATTATTTCGTTATTATAGAAGACGTGTTGGTATAATTAACTCTATATAATAACTAATCTGTAAAAGTTTTACATCTAATTAATTCATAGATATCAGTACAAACTTTGATAAGTACATATACTTAAAATTAATTGTAGTGGAATAATAAAACAAAAACATGCAAAGTTGGGTTGGCAGACTGGCAGTAGCTCCGATAAGGATCACTTGCACAAACCCCTACGTCTCCCAATTAACACTCATTATCAACCCAAAAATTAAATAGAAACCGCGCCTGCCATCGTTACTCATTAATATTTAATTAAGTTCTGGTGCATCCACCAAGTTTTGTTATCCCGGGACAATTGTACAGTCTTAGTTAATCAATAATTGTACCACTTTGAACCAATTTTTATTAGATTTATTTAGTAGTACTGTACAAAGCTAACTTTGCTAACATGAAACTTTTATGGACATTAACAAATCCAACATTAATGTGATCTAATTGGATAATACGTAATGATATTATTATATATTGATTTAATGATTCAAAATCCACTTCAAATTGCATGAATTCATGCTAAATTATATGGGTCTTGACTTTTCATTTAGTAAAATACTGATACCAATCGCTTCATTTATTTTAAGAGAAAAAACAAAAACGGAAAGGGGAGTGGTTAGAAGAAGAAGATGTTAAGAATATATTTATTACATGATTCATTGTTCAATTTCATGTTCAATAATATTTGTTTTGAAAAGTTCAAAACATAGACTATGTGACAAAGAATATATAAAAATTGGGTGGGTGGTTCACATTATGGAGTACTTTGCAATATGAATTGATCAAGTGATCAAATCAAGTAATTAAACTGGTGCTTCTTGACAAGTTTGGAACCATCAACCAATTAATTATTAATCATATAGACGACACCCAAAGAAGTAAGAAGATACCACAATAACCCTAAAAGGCGATCCCTTTACACGGTGTATGTATGGACCATAATTCAACATTTCTTGATACACCAATTATTAATATAAATATATGTTGCAATATTACACATGCAGTAGATATATATATATATATATATATCTATCTCCAAATGGTGATTATTTGGAGCTCACACCAGTCCACTGAGAAAAATAGTTAAAATTATCCACCACTATATCTGACTTAGCAGGGAAACAAACTACTTCTCCATACTTGGATAGATGATTGATTACAGTGGTCTGATGACACAAAGTGCATGCACAAGTACGTACCATAAGCACTCCAAGGAACCCTAAATTAACTATACAACAAGTTAGAACTTCCCAGCTTATAATAAACTCCTTCATAATAATTATGAGACCTGGCTCATAAGTTGTATAAACAAATTATTTTATGTTAGCCAATTATATGATTGTAAAAAGGGAAAGAATGAAAGTAGTCTCCCATTTGCTTCATCAACATCTTGCTCTCTTCTTCATCTATGGACCACAGTGAGTCAGTAATTTGGGGGTTAAAATCCCATATGGGCGAGGTCATTGCTTGGCATGTGAAATTGCTACTTTCTTCAGACAACTCAATATCTTTCCACAGTTCATCCATGGAATAAACTTTGGTGCTTTCTTCTATCTCCACTCCGGTCTTGCTTTCTCCAGGAGCAGCAACCAAATCCACCCCCCCAGTGTCGTAAAAACTGCGCCCCTTAGTCTCTGTGACAGGGATGAATTCCATAGTAGGGCTGTTGGAGATTGATGAGGAGGAAGAAGCGGAAGATGATGACGATGATGGAGAAATAGCTAACTTTTTCTTCTCTTGAGCCTTCTTCCTCATGTGGGTCCTCCAGTAGTTCTTAATCTCATTATCAGTACGGCCCGGTAATTTGCGGGCAATTCTTGACCATCTACAAGTTATTAATAGTTATATATAGTACAAGAAAATCGACAATTAAAAATAATAAAATGAATAAATAGAAAACCTGTTTCCCCATTTGGAGTGAAGTTCAACCACAAGGCGCTCTTCATGGGGGGTCATCTTTCCCCTTTTGAGGCCAGGGTGGAGGTAATTAACCCAACGCAGCCGGCAACCTTTGCCTGTTCTTTTAAGACCTACACCAAAATTGAGGTGGTTAAACTTTTTTGGGCCCTTTGAAAATACCAATCCATGCCCAAAACAAGCCTACCTATATTCTGTCTCCCGCCACCTTCAAACCTGAAACTTTAGCTATGAAATCCCATCGCCGCTCGCCGAATAAGTTCACGTAAAATACCAGTTGAACATCTTCTTGTTCAGTCCATGGACCTTTTCTCACTTCTTCCTTCTCCATTACTGTCTCTCTCCTTATATATATTTTTTTGTCTGTCTTTTTTTTGTTTTGCTCTCTGACTCAGCTACACGGCAACTATGGTCCGTCTGCTACCGATATATATATAGGAGTGATTTCTTGTACGTAGTGTATGCCATCAAGAAGATTTGATATTATATGAAATATTTTTTTAATTTATTTTACTTTTTCGTGCATCGAATTAAATAATTAAAATACATACAAGAGAAAGATGATGGATGTGTGATTAAGCGGGGGTAAAGGATGGTCGGGGTACATGTGTTCTACGCGTGATTGATATGAGAATATGGCTATATGATGCAAGCCATTATAAAGTGGTGATGTTTTTGGTTGAGATAAGTGGTTGATATGTTGACGTAACTTTCATAAGTGGCCGTCCATACAATACTGTTTAGCAGTATCTGCAATTGCTGCTGCTCTGTTCCATTTTCATGATTTTATATATGGGAATTGGGTTTGGGGGATTATCAAATTTCTTCCATCTACTGATATTAGTCTACGAATATAAACTATACTTGCAGATACGGCTAAAATGATTATATGTTTTTCAGGTATATTGCCAATTTGTAATTTTTTTTCTACTCTATTCGATGATTCCATCGGTTAGCTTAATAATAATAATAATAATTGATTATTTATTTCATTTTGTATTTTAACTTGATATATATGTCAATTGTATCTTATTTTCAATCAATTATTTTTATAAAAAATTATTTAACATATGTTATATATTCATAAAATAAGATAAAAGATAAAATACAAATTGAAATAGAAAATTTAAGCTGGACAAAAAACAAAGTTAGATTACTCATTTTCCCTCTGGATTTTATTGAAAAAACGAGCTTTAATCAAGGTGAATATGGTTCAAAGTTTAGGATGAGTCATGGAATTTGCAGTTTAAATCCTTTATTTCATTCCCTGTTCCATTTCTTATTCCATTTTATATATATATATATATGACAATGTGTATTAAATATTTTCTTATAAAAATAATTGAAATAGAATTAGATACACATAACATAAGTATAGTAAATTGGAATATAAAAAAAAATAGAAAATAAAATAAAGGATCCAAAATATGAGATTTGAACCATATATCCAATCCAAGAAGACATTAAATATGATTCTTTCCATAGAGAATCTGTAGAACATCTCTAATTCACCAGAAGCAATAGTGGACTAATTAGTTTTACAAAACATTATTTAATATATATCTCATACAATTATAAAATAAAATAAGAGATGAAACACAAAATGAAAGATAGAATCTAAATTGTATTGCATAGGTTTGAGGCACGCACAATAACTACTTTCTTGCTTCCTTTTTATGTCTATTTTGGACTGAAATACAGCCCACCAGGCTAGCTATATTTGAAATGAAACGAAGAAAAAAATACTCTTCCTAGAGAAAGAAAGAAAAAAGAAAAAGAAAACCTTACTATTTCATGATACAAATATGTATGCTTGTGCGCGTGTGATCAAATGGGCAGCACAGATTAATGGCCAGCAGTGGAAAAATAAAATATGACAACTTGCAACGGTATATCCCTTCTCCGTTTTGGACGCAGGATGTAACATCATAAAGAAACACAAAATTAAAGAAAGGGTCTCTTAGGGCCTTGCTCGGATTATTTGCCCGGAAAAAAGTTAATGGAACTTGCTAGAAGCTTTCTCTCGCTTTTCCCATTTCCATCCATTACTCTGACAAGATTTTCTTCTTAGTGGCCCTCCATTTCTGCAAAGGCCATATAAAACATGAGTGAACAGTATCATATGTGAAGCAATTAATTGGCTCTGTGATTTGAAAATTTTATGCATCAGCTTGGTGGCAAGTTGATTATCCTTCTTCTTTAAAAAGAAAAAGAAATAATTTTTGTGATATTTATTTTCTTATGGTGAGTAATGTGAGACTAACTACTAATTAATAGTGTCACCTGTATGAGTTGACCTAGATAATATTGCATTACATTTGGCTGCTAATCTGCAGCGCAAAGATAAGACTAGATGTGTTATATTCATGCAATAATGACTTTTTGTTGATATTCTATCAGTCCTTTGTTAAATGGAATATACGCATCTTAGGTTTTTTACATTCAATTCTAAATTAGCTATATTTTGAGATGCAAATTCTAACAAGGTTTGGGTGTGATGGAATGTTTTTAGTACGTAGTTCATCATACTTTTGGCTTTTATTATATAAGTTAGATTGCTGATTATGTAATTATTTTTTTATAATTAATATTCTTGATGTAATGATATATTTAACCTGCTCGTTCAAAATAAAAATTTGTCTTTACAATTGAATTACCAATAATGAATTCTAAGTTAGCGGGAAATTTTTATTGAATTCAGGCATGCAATTAAAGTACTCAATAGCTTACCAAATTCAACTCAAGCACTCCAGCTGTTGGGTATTCCCATGGAGGAACCCCATGAAAATTGTTACGCTGGCCACCCATTCTCCATTCTTTTTATTCATTTAGAAAAGATTAAGAAAAATTTTAATTCTTCGCGCATAAAAGACGCAAGAATTCTCATGAAACTCAAGAAAGCCATTAATATATGTGTGTCAAAGGACAAACTTCATTGCAGATCAAACTTATCTCGATCCTGCTCCTTTTTCTTTCTTGTATTTGAAAATTCAATCCCAACTTTTCCTCCTCCAGTTTTTTGCAAAAGAAAAGAAAGAGGAAAACCCGAATAGGATAATGACGAGCACATAGTTAGCAGAGAAACGGGGTACTAATAACTAGCCGCCATTGGCCAACAAGAAAACAGACAAGGGGCAAAAGCAAAGCACAAGGGCAGCGGACCATCACTAGATTAATTTTTATATAAAACCAGTCTAAGCAAGAAAAGTAACATTAAAAAGCAGGATCATCAATTTGTGAAATTATAGGTCAAAATTAAATAATTGAATTTAAAATAAAAAGTAATTAAGGATATTATAGTGGGTAAAATGAGTCTACCACACATTAAAAAAAATAAAGAGGAAGACGAGTGTGAATAATAAAATATTAAAATTAAACCTACTTTTTAGTATACCCCGATTGACACAACTTCATAGAAAAGTTAGCTCAAAGATGCAGCTATAACTCTTGAGTGCAGCTGTTAATCACAACTAGAGTAGTGTTTATGTAATTTTAA
This sequence comes from Jacaranda copaia, assembly GCA_014898725.1. Lineage (NCBI taxonomy): Eukaryota > Viridiplantae > Streptophyta > Magnoliopsida > Lamiales > Bignoniaceae > Jacaranda > Jacaranda copaia. The sequence goes on along the minus strand of JACGDI010000656.1, from coordinate 579,144 downwards.
AGTTATTTTAACCTATAGTTGTGTCCTTAAAGAAATAATCGTATCTCATCAACAAGATTACATTTCACAACTATAAATAGAAGTGCTTAGAACCCAAAAAAAAACACACTATCATTTGTTTGAACACTACACTGCGCACTTTCACTTTATCATTCATAGGAGTGTAAAGAGATATTAAACGAATAAAATACATTATATTCATATTCGTATTCAATTACCTTTTTGAATATTGGGATACATATACGAGTCTGATTGATATTTATACAATGATATTTGAATTTTTTTTCATTAAAAAATGATCAAATTCGAATATATCCGTATTCAATTATAATTATTCAAATGTGACCATATTCAATTAAAATTACACCTATGTATTTAAGTTCACATATTACTTTTTGAATATTCATGTTTGATGATAATTATTTGAATATTCATTTACAAATATCCTTATATGTATATTCATTAACCTATAATAGATGCATAATTTTTAATTAATAGAAAAAACTATGCAGTTTCATGAAAAAGGAAGCAATCAAATAAATAGTACAATTCCTAATTAGTAATTGATTTATAATTAATTATTAGTACTAATAATATTAATGATGATATTTAAGTATATTAATTAAAATACCTTTATAGAAAAGTTAGCTCAAAGATGGAGCTACAACTCTTGAGTGGAGTTGTTACTCGTAACACAAGCAGTGTTTATGTAATTTTAAAGTTATTTTAGCCTATAGTTGTGTCCTCAAAGAAAGAACCATATGTCATCAACAAGATTATATTTCACAACTATAAATAGGAGCACTTATAACCCAACCAAAAAGAAGGAAGAAAACATACTAGCATTTGTTTGAACACTACACTGCACACTTTCACTTTATTGTTCATAGGAGTGTAAAGAAATATTAAACAGATAGAATACATTATAATCATATTCATATTCAATTAAATTTTTTAATATTGAGATATGTATACGAGTCTGACTAATATTTATACAATGATATTCGAATTTATATTCATTAAATATCGACCGAATTTGAATATATCTGTATTCAATTATAATTATTCAAATGTGCCCATATTCGATTAAAACTATCCCTACATATTTGAATTCACATATTGTTTTTGAATATTTATATTCGATGATAATTATTTGAATATTCATTTATGAATATCCTAATATGTATATTCATTAACCTATAATAAATGCATACTTTTTAATTAATAGAAAAAACTATGCAGTTTCATGAAAAGGAACCAATCAAATAAATAGCACAATTTCTAATTAATAATTGATTCATAATTAATTATTAGTACTAATAATATTAATGGTGATATTTAAGTATATTAATTATAATAATTTTATAGAAAAGTTAGCTCAACGATAGAGCTACAACTCTTGAGTTGAGCTGTTACTCATAATTGGAGCAGTGTTTATGTAATTTTAAAGTTATTTTAACCTATAGTTGTGTCCTTAAAAAAAGAATCATATCTCGTCAACAACAATACATTTTACAACTATAAATATGAGCACTTAGAACCCAACCAAAAAGAAGGAAAAAAATATATTAGCATTTATTTGAACACTACACTGCGCACTTTCACTTTATTATTCATAGGAGTGTAAAGGGATATTAAATGGATAGAATACATTATATTTATATTCGTATCCAATTAACTTTTTAAATATTGGGATATGTATACGAGTCTGATTGATATTTATACAATGATATTCAAATTTGTATTTATTAAATATCGGTTGAATTTGAATATATCCGCATTCAACTATAATTATTAAAATGCGCCCACATTCAATTAAAACTATCCCTATGTATTTGAATTCACATATTATATTTTGCATATTCATGTTCGATGATCATATATATATGAATATTCATTTACGAATATCCTAGTATGTATATTCGTTAACCTATAATAAATGTATTTTTTTAATTAATAGAAAAAATTGTGCAGTTTCATGAAAAAGGAAGCAATCAAATAAATAACACAATTTATAATTAATAATTTATTTATAATTAATTATTAGTACTAATAACATTAATGATGATATTTAAGTATATTAATTATAATAATTTATGTTGATTAACTTCATTATTCAATTTTTTCTCAATATTCCTATAATATTTTTTAAGATTATTATTCCTATAACTTCATTATTATTCTTTAAGACTCAAAAGAATTCATCGGTATTCATGAATTCAGGTACACTTCCGCATCTAGATTAATTTTTTGTGATTTAATATGATAGTTCTTTGGATTTTTGTGATGGATTTCACAGATCTTATTTAATTCTAACAATTGGTATCAGAGATGTTCATGTTGAATCATTAAAATCTAAATTCGGATAAATTTGTTTGCTCTAAGGATATGGATTTAATAAAGATTTATTCGAATTCTTGATTTAATTTTTCTTTGTTTTGGGGTTGGTGGGGGGGGGGGGG
>JACGDI010000656.1:538401-576653 GCA_014898725.1 Jacaranda copaia | reverse complement strand
AATAAATTTGAGGGCCTGTGAATTACAATTCTGAAAAACATTTGATTGAATAGCCGAGGCCCAAGAATGAAGGGATTAATAATGTTTAGCATCTGAACGTTGACGTGAATTTTGGGAATTATTGCTTGAATGTTGAGAAAGTATGATTTTGCAGATGGACTTTTTGCCACAGCAAATCGTGATTTTGAATTGAAAATCAGAAGGGCAGTTGCAAGATGTTAATTGAATTCAAAGCTATTAATATTAATTGAAGTAGAAAGTTTTTCAATTGGTGGTGTGTGGCGGCAATTTGTTTATATTTGTTTCCATTGAATCATGAATGATGGTTTGCCGCAATACTGTACAACAATGCTTTTGCCATGTTTGGACACTTAAAAGTCATACACATATATATTAATGATCTATTCACATGCATGTATTGTTATTTATTGTACTCATTCCTTACTTGGCTGAAAATTGCCTTATAATTCTTCTGATTTGCATGTAGTTAATCTAGATGAGGTTAATTATTCTTATAAACCGTACCGTTGACCTTAACCAATTTTTTTTGTTTTTTGAGAAATAATAATTCGAATATTGATATGTTTATATATATTTTGATATAAATTAATTGAAATAATATGCCACCAAAGTGACCTCTCTAGTGAAAATTAATTTATTTCGAAATATAAATGGTTATGTGCATATAACTTACGAAAATATTGATCGACCCAAAGGAAGCTTTATATTTAGCATAATTGCACATACACCTGCGATAATAAATGCGTGATAGTTATTTGATTTTACATGTGAGCAATAATTGGTCCAAAGGAAGATTTATTATTTGATATATTATTTTATTATTAGTGTTTGATTACTACACCAAGATATCAATTACAAGTTAATATTTGCTAAGAATAAAAAGGCTGAAACTAGTACAATCTTCGCAAAGCTCATCGCAATGAGGTAAACAGGTAAAGGAAACACAAAAGAGTACATTTAGGAAATATCTCATCTTGCTTCAAAATGAAAGGCACTCAAGTTGGATTTGACTAAAGATTTGTTAGTGTATTTGGCTCTAACATCCCTTCCAACATAATTTAGATACTTCAAGGTGAGCTATAATTTCCAAAAGGACTCATGGTCCCTTAATGAGCTCATCTCATTCTGTGTTCATGAAGAGGAGAGATTTAGTCAAGAGAAGACAGAGAATGCTCACTTAGGGACAAGAAAGATAGCTAAAAGGATCCCTTTTGAGCTTTAGGTGGATAAGAAGCCTAGTTTAAAGCATTTACATATCTAGGGATGTCAACCTAAGGCAAGACCTTAAAGAAACTGGATTCTAGAACTATCAGTTGTTATTTCATTGGATACTTCAAAAGATCCAAAGGTTACAAATTTTATGATCCCACAACTAAATCAATTTTTAAGATAAGTAATGCCATGTTCTTTGAGGATTTCAAGTTCGTAGGGGGAGAAAGAGTTAGGGACTTTGTCTTTGAAGAGGAATATGTATGTTAATATTCCTCCAGCTGCTATTAACAATGATCGAAAATAGCTTTTTCTACCTAACATTGTTCAAGATGCAACTCGAAATTAAAATAATGTCGGCTACTATTAACAATGATCAGGAACAACTTTCTATACCTGATATTCTTCAAAAAGCAACTCTAGATCAAGATAATGTCATTGAACCTCTCATTCAGGTTCAAGAAGTTGTTCCAAAAGAACAAACTCTACAACCTCAAGAAATAATGCTATTAAGAAGACCCACTAGAGAAAGGAGAAGTGCAATTTTGAATGATTATATTATATTTCTCCAAGAACATGATGTTGACATTGGAGTGATAGAAGATGATCCGGTCAACTTCTATTAATCGATGGAAAGTTCTAACTCTCAAAAAGTAGATTGATGCCATGAAGGAAGAGATTAAGGCCATAAAGGACAATAACATAAGGGATCTTGTCCCATTGCCTGAAGGTGCGAAGCCCATTGGTTGCAAATGGATTTTTAAAAATAAGAGGGATTCGAAGGGTGATGTAGAGAGGTACAAGACACATCTTGTTGCTAAGGGTTTCACATAGAAAAAAGGCATCGATTATAAAGAGACTTTCTCTCCAGTTTCATTGAAAGACTCATTTAGGATGATAACAGCTTTAGTTGCATATTTTGATCATAAGCTACATCAGATGGATATTAAGATGACATTTCTAAATGGCAACATTTATGAGACAATTTATATGTGTCTAGTATTGTAAAGTCAATGGTTTGCAAGTCAAAAAAAATTCATCTATAGGCTTAAGCAGGTGTCCCGTCAATGGTATTACAAATTTCACCAAGTGGTTGTCTCATTCAATTTTGAGGTGCATATAGTTGATGATTGTATATACCAAATGTTTTGTGGGAGCAAGTATATTTTTTGGTTTTGTATGTTAATGACATACCATTTGCCAGCAATGATATAGCCTTGTTGTACAAAACCAAGAGATTTTTAAAAAGGAATTTTGAGATGAAAGATCTCGGCAATGCAACTTTTGTATTAGGGATTCAAATATGTTGAGATCAATCTCGAGATATCCTTAGATTATTCCAAAAAGCTTATATTAAAATGGTTTTCAAGAGATATGGCTTATATGATTATAAACTAAGTGATACCCCTGTAGCTAAATGAGATAAATTCAATCTCAATCAATGCCCAAAGAATGCTTTTAAGGAGAAGAAAATGCAAAAGATGCATTGTACATCAGCAATATGGAGTCTAATGTATGTCAGGTTCGTATGCATCTAGATATTGCATACCTTATTAGGATGTTAGGCAAATATTTGAACAATCCAGGAATAGATCATTGAAAGGTAGCCAAACAAGTCGTGCGGTATCTATAAAGAACAAAACATTACATTTTCATATATAAAAGGTTAGATAAATTAGAGATCATCGAATATTCAGACTTTGACTTTGCAAGATGCCAAGATAATATGAAATCTATATTAGTCTATATCTATCTACTTGCTGGAGGAGCTATTTCATAGAAGTGTGCTAAGCAAACACTTGCAACTCCTTTCAACATGGCAGTTGAGTTTATAGCATGTTATGAGGCATCTAATCATGGAATGTGGCTGCAGAATTTTGTCACTAAGTTGTGAAATGTGGATGCAATTCAAAAGCCATTTAAGTTATCTTATGATAATAAGCCAGCAATCTTATATTCCAACAACAACCGAAGCACAACAAAGTCAAAGCATATAGACATTAACCTCCTGGTTGTCAAAGAAAGAGCTCAGAGTGGTCAATTGTCTATAGAGCATATTAGCACAAACTCCATGATTGTGGATCCGCTACTAAAGGACTACTACCTAAGGTCTTTCATGAGCACACTGCTCATATAGGTGTCATGTCATTTGAGGACATTTAGTTTTAGTGGGAGTTCATAATTCTAAATGCTTTTCTATATAGGCACCTTTTCAATTATTTCAATATATGATAATTTAAGGTTATTTTCTATAGAAATAAAGTAACTTTCGTTTATCCACACTCTGATTTTGGTATGGTTTGATCTCACTAAAGTTTAAGGTGGACTAGTTGGAAATAGGCATGTTTAGATCACATTACATGTAATTTCCATGCTACACGTTCATACTAGATCTATGTCATTTAGTTATGTTGATATATGTGATCAAGGATGGATTTAACTATGATATATGTAGCAAAAATCACCTTAGTTCTATGTTGACATAATTGATGGACGAGATTGTTTAAAAATAATTTCTATTCTAGTAGCAAAATTTTGAGCTCATACACTTATAATATGACATACAATTATAAAGTGATGTGTGTGTAGATATATGTAGTCTAAGTGGGAGACTGTTGAATTTTGGACTTTAATAATAATAATAATAATAATAATAATAATAATAATAATAATAATAATAATAATAATAATTGTATGTAATTTGCTATCATAAAAGGCTTAGCCCAAATTAAAATGATCTAATTATCAGGTAGGCCTAAGTTACCTTACAAAGTATTTGCTTATATGTGTAGAAACTCTAATTTGTAATTTCTAATTTTATGATGGGCTAAATTAGAAATAAAGAAAAGATATATAGTTATAATAAGGTTATAGTCCCCGAATTATGTGTATGATTATTTTTTGCTATCCCATCATTAGAAAATAGAGAGTAACTTCTCCTAAACTTCATAAGTATTAATTTGGAAGATCAATAACCACAAGACTCAAAGAATTTCATCGATATTCATGGATTCATACACGCTTCCTTTAGATTGATTTTTGGTGATTTAACATGATAGTTCTTGAATTTTTTGTGATGGGTTTCACAAATCTAATTTAATTCTAACAGTGCTACCTTTAATCGAAGAGATCGACGTATCTTGAGAGGCTGTTTATTGGAAACCTTCGGCACCACAAAGAGACAAATAAAACCTTAAAGACATTATTGTAACAATAGACCTTGGCTTCAAGTTTTCTTTAATTTCATCTCAAGATATTCAAGTAGGGTTTTTTTATAATATTTATTTATGTATTTATGTGCGTTTCATATAATTTTGTATGATTTGCTTATGCAATATATACAAGAAATAGTGGTTTCATTTCTTGTTTAAATTGTAACTCTCTATGTTTATGTCCCTCTCAATCTTTTTGATTTCAACTCTAATATTTTTCAATGCACAAGTATATATGGTGCATGCCCTATTATAATTTCCTAACACAATTCTCCATTAATTCTCAACTTACTTTAAGCAGTACTAAGTTACCGATCTGCATATTTAATTTGATTGAAATAGGTGGGATTCTGTAACTTTTAATTAACCATCCCATATCATATTTAGGTGTATATATTATTCACAATCTTTAGGAAGTAATTCATATATGCTAAGAACAGAAACATCCCAGAATATTGCTTTTTTTCAGAATGCATTGGATAAAAAGTATGCTAGGATCCCCTTCAAATATAGTTTTGATTATGTCCATCTTGCATTGATTCAATTTGTTTGAGATAATTATGTCAAGTGTAGATTTTATGGAAAATCACAATGTCAATCTCATTTCAGAAGATTTGCATTCAACTATTTAGAAGGGACGAAAGATGATGTAAAATAGTAGAGTTGTACTAAGAAAAATAAGGATTACTTCTTTGCTCTCAAATAGTGCTTTCTCAATCTCCAGATAGGCTAGTTGAGTGCTCACCACAGCCCATGAGGTTTTGAGAAGCTAGCTCTACTTATTGTATTTGTTTCTAATCTGTTTGGTTAATAAAGTGCATGTTAAAAATTCTAAATTTTGTGACTTAAATAGTGGATAGGGTTGTAAATGAATATTAAATGGATTGAATATACTATTTTTATATTCGTATCTGATTAACTTTTTGAATAATTGGATATGGATACAGATGCGGATTTGACATATATTTAAGTATGATATCTAAATTTGTATCTGTCGAATATTAATCAAATTCAGATATATATTCGTATTTAATTATAATTATTCTGATGTATCTATATTTGATTAGACTTATCCATATTCGAATTATTTTTTTGATATTCATGTTTGATTATAATCATTTAGATATCCATTTACAAATATCCAAATATATTAATCAATTAACCTGTAACCAATTCATAATTTTAATTAATAGAAGGAACTATATATTTTCATTAAAAAGAAAATAATCAAACAAATAGCACAATTTCTAATTAATATTGACTTTATAATTTATTATTAGTGCCAAATAATATTAATAATGATATTTAAGTATATTAATTACGAAATCAACCAATAATAATTATGTTGATTACCTTTATTCTTCAATATTTTCTCTATATTATAATAATTCTTTTAAATTTATTCTTTTTTCTTATCAATTCTTCAATTATAATTTATATATATAAATATATAGATTATGATATTTTTATTAAAAAAATATAAATAATATGTTATTTAATAAATATATATTCAGAGTGGATATTAAACGAGTCGGATATGCATTTATCATATTCTTGTCCATTTATAATTGAATATTTACTTATCAAATACAAATAATATCCACTTTAAACGAATGTAGATAAATTTTGTGTAAATATATACGAATGCAAAAAATAAATAAATTTTCAAATATTCATTTACAATACTAATAGTGGAGTAGGTTTGTCGATCCACTATAAATACCTTGTCTTTTTTTATTGTCTTGTTTCTTATTTATGTTATCTCTAGAATTTCAGTTATAACGGGAAGTTCTAGTTCATTGTTTCTACTATATTAATTGACTCCTTTGAGTCTATTTCCTCTTTGGGGTCCTATATACTATCAATTGGTACCAAGTCGAGGGCTCATATATAAGTTTTAACAAACTTGAGTTAAAAGATCCTAATAGCTTCTTTTAACTTTGATGTGTATGCAGAAGGTCAATCCCATACTCATTGCCCTCTATTTGACGGGACCAATTATTCAACCTCAAAGAATAGGATTGACGAGTTTTTCATAGCATTGGATTACGTAGTCATTGATGGGCCTCTTATTCCTACTAACAAGGGCATGTTTCGACCAAGCAAGCTAGAACTTACCATTGAAGAAAAGAAAATGCTCTCAATGAATGCAAAAGAAAAAAAATATCCTTTTTTGTGCACTAGTCAAAGAGGAGTACAATCAAGTTAGCACATGTACTTTTGCAAAAGATATGTGGGACATGCTCCAAGCCACCCATGAAAGGACCTCTTAGGTATAATTAGAGCAAATTGCTTTGCTTACTCACCAATTTAAGATGTTTTCAATGAAAGCATGTGAAACAATCAGTCATTTGTACGATTATTTCATGAAAATAGTGAATCTTGTGCTTGTATTGGGGAAAACATTGTCTAAAAATGAATAGGTGTGGAAGATTCTGAGATCCTTGCCCAATGAATAAACTCCTAAGGTCACTGCAATTCATGAAGCTAAAAACCTCAACAAGATGACTATAGAATAACTAATCGGCTCACTCACTTCTCATGAGATGACTCTCCTTGGCAAAGAAGAAGGCTTCGATAGCAAACACAAGAAAAATATTGCTTTCAATGCAAAATAAGGAGACTGGAACAAGGATACTCATCATTTAGATAAAGAAATAGCCATGATCACCAAGTGACTACAACAACCTACCTAAGCCATAAATTATTTCAGAATAGACTTCATATCAAATTTCAAAGGAAACAATAGAGAGTTTTAAAGAATTGAGCAAATTATATGCCATGAAAGCCATGAGGTAAGACATAAAAGACATGACTACCAAAATTAAAAAGGAGTTCGAAAGCATAAAAAAATTCCAAATAGAGAGCTATGACCATCACCTAGGATAATTTAGACTCTGACCAATTTAACAATGAAGAAAATCATCTCATGGAAAAAAAACAGGTAATTTTACAGTTTCAATTAATTTCTAAAAGTTTTGAATTTGATCATAATTTTAATAGAGATCTTGATATTCACATATAATGCCATAACCAACTTACTAAACTTCATATAGAAATAAATGTTCTCAATAAAAAATGAGAGATTACTCTAAATGAAAAGGAAAAACTTGTCCATTACTACGATAAAATCATAAAGAAAAATTTGAAAGAAAGAAATAGATTAGTTGAGAAAAGTCAATATCTAAAAAATGAAATTCAAAATTTACTATACAATAGTTATGATTTGGAAAGAGCAAAATAGAGTTTAGAAATAAAGAAACAAAATCATTTCATAAGAGAACTTGAAATTATTGCACCAGAATCGGTTATATAACCTATAAATGTCCTATAAAAAGAGAAATTGGATCCAAGTATGTGTGGGTACCAAAATCTAACATTTCAGGACCTAACAAAAATGGGCACCAAAAACATAAAATCATATGTTGCTGGAACCAACCAAGAAAATAGTTCAAATGACAGGAAATAAATCATTCTTTTTTTAACTTCATAGTACAATGAAGGAAATGTACTATTTGCTGATAATATAAAAGGTAAAATCATTGACATAGGAACAGTAGATAACAAGGATGGAACTTCCATTGAAAATATTTGGCTAGTAGATGGTTTGAAACATTGTAACACCCTGAAATTTTATGATTTACAAAAATTAAATTTTATTATTTTCAAATTTGTGAAATTGAGCTATTCCTTATTTTATTATTATTTTATTAAATTTATTAGGGCTAATTCATAATTTTTCAAAACTTAATCAAACAAAAGTTTAAAATCTTAGGGCTTGTATGGAAAACCCTATGTCAACTAAGGTTTCAAGCTCATTTCTTCTAAAACCTTGGACTCAATTGCATAACTTAAATACTTGGGGGGCTAAATTGCAAAATTCAGAAAAATGAATTTTAAAATGTGGCAACACAATGTCATACCCATCTTCACCATTTTTCTTTCCATTTTCTCATTTCTTCTCTCACCCGCATCCACCCTCCATTACCGACGAGCACTTCTAGCCACCATCTTCACCAACCAAATTGACCAACTACTTCTCCTCCTCACCAGCTCTACGAAGACACCAACATGCACAATTAAAGACCATCGAAGGACCACTATGAGAGAAGGTTAAAAATGGATTCACAACAGAGCAACTTGGTTTCACATTTTTCGATGACCAACGGTGGTTCTAAAAGGTAGTATAAGTAGAACTCAACTTGGGAAATACAGTGGAAGCATTGCATGGCGGTGAAATGCAGCAGCGGAAGAGGAAACTAAAGGCGGAGCTTTTAAATCATGAGGACTTTGGGCCATTTTTTGAAGGGTTTTTAGGTGGCCATTGTTGGAACCAAGGGCACCATTGGAAAGCTCTTGGTGAAAGGAGTCGTTAGGTAGTGGTGTTGAACTTTTCAGCAGTAGTGGCGGGAGGCAATTTTTTTTCCTCGACGTGACATTTGCAATGGTGTTCTTGGTTCATGAATCCGAGTTTTTGTTGATCAAATTGTGGGTAAAACTTTGATTTATTTATTAATTGATTCCTAATTTAATCTAAGTAAATTGTTAGGCTAACCTATGGTATAAAAACTAGTTAATTAGATCAAAATTATGATTTGGGACCAAGAACTGAGATATGCAAGATAATGTATGTAAGCATAATGGACTCGAACATGTTGTGCTAGTTGCTAAATTTAGATTTAATAAAGATAATAAGGATTATGTAATGCAAGATTAAGTGGCATTTGCATAGGATTAATTATGTAGGGAATTAGATTATATTGTGTGAATTAGGATAATGATATGATATGATCATGACTTTGTAAATAAAAATGAGATATCCTGCCATTTTAGGACCGATATAGACAATCGTGCCTAATTGTAGAATAATTGATTTAATTAAGGCCTTGTTTAGATAATACCTATTGGGTCCTTATTGTCATGAAAATTAATAGGTTAGTGATTTTGAAATAGTAATGATGTAAATTTTAGTAGACTATTAGAGTTGAATATGAATATTGATTGTGAATATGTTACTTTGCTTAGATGACGATGAGTGGGTTCTGCCAATCAGTAGATTGTGGGCTTTGATTGTTTTGCTAAAACTACAAGAGGTAACGTTCTCCCACTCTAGGTTTTCGCTTATATAAGCTTATTCGTGCTTGTTGGAAACCCTTATGAGGGTCTGCCTTTTTGGCTCTTGTCTATCTATCTGTGATTATGATACGCCCCTATGTGGGTTTTCTCTTTCTATTCCATACTCTATTTGTTGAAAGTTTGAAATGTTATTTGATGTTTAATTTGCAAACCTTTGCGAGGGTTAATGTTCGATATCGATTTCATTCTATTATTTGATATTTGATTTGAACGCCCCTGTGAGGGTTATTTTTTGACATTGAATTTGTTTCATTGTTCCAGTACCCAAAACTATCTTCATGTTGTTAGATTATGTCCCCCATACCCTAGCCTTACCAGCTCACCCCCTTTTTGATCTTAATGAATGAAAAAATTATATTGAAATGGTTTGGTAGATCTAATCGTATCGAAAATTCTCTTGATTAGTCATGTATCTTATTATCAAAATAAGCTTTGTCGGCCATTATTCAATATCATGCTTGTTATTGCTTGAAAGTGAATTATTATTTATTGGCATTTTTTTGTGCCACCGACGCCCTTGGGAAGTTATCACTCGAAGGGACACCATGAGGAAATGGCTCGGGGCTAGGTCTAGAATGATAGTTGGGCAGAACGGACTGATGGTGATAGATCTTCTGGCTAGTACCCACCTAAGATCTTAACTTATAAGTAACTAGAGGTAACAAACAATGAGTAGCGGGATCTGGCATGCGGTCGATCATGCCATATAAGTTAGCTATTACACGTCAAGTTGTGTGCTTAAGCATATGGAGAGATAAAGGAAAGTTCTTGGTGCTAATTTTGTGTTATTAATTGTTATCTCGTATTGATCAAGGAGTAATAAGGAAGGATGCCAACAAATCCTCTAAATGTTTATATATTTGTGCTCCTTCAAGTTTAAAGATTTATTCTTGATTGTCACTATTTGATCATCTAGATTGTTATCCAAAGACCTTGTTATTTAATATTGCGGTCCTTCATTCTCTCCAATCTCTATTACGTAATCCCTCACTGAGTCCTTAAGACTCACCCTTCTATATATTTCTTGTTTTTCCCAAACAAGATTTGATGATGAGCTAGAGGATATATTTGGTAATGGGATAAGTACTTGAATGTGCTTCTAAGATCACTTGGACATTAGGTCTTGACTTGGGGAGATTATAATATGATGGATTGAGCTAAAGATTTGCAACATGTATAGTTGTGGTTGATATTTTAGTTTGAATATTGTTGGAATTTTTGATATGGTACCTAACACTCTGATATAGCTTCCTCATTTAGACTAAAGCATGCTGTAAGGTTGTGATGTTATTGCTGTTGTTGGAAATTTGTGAAAATTTTCATGGGCTTATCAATTGTATTGTCGCATGCTTAAGAAATGAACTAGAGTAGTGCCTCAACTTAGGTGCTATCCTGAGAGGGGGCTCTACATATGGTATTGAGCTTGGGTTTGGAAACCTTGTACATGATCCTTGGATTTGGAACTCTTAGATAGCATAGTATATTGGACTTAGGAATTGCTTAAGATACAAATGAGCAAAAGAATATTTGAGCTACATTAAGATTATGATCTTTGGGAAATTCAGGGATGCTAGAGACTAGACTTGAATTGGGGATTGATTTGGATATGAATATTAGATTAAAGAGAGCCTAAATGACACTAGGACATGACTCTCATATATGAAGTTTGGGAATAGTAGATGTTGAGCTTGACTTTGGAATTATTTAAGATAAGAATGAGCTGAGAATTCATTTCAATAATCTCTTCTACCAGAGCTTAGGTTTGAAGATCTAGGTTAACATAATTAGGACTATTGTGATCGAAAATGATGGACTTACTGTAGCCTAGGTTTTCACAATAACCTCAGCATTAATATCATTGGGAATCATAGGTAACCTTCTATTTAGGTTAGTTAGGATTTGAACTCTAAATATTTGATGTATATTGAAAGATTTTTTTTCGAACCCAGGAAATTAGGAAATGAATTTAAATAGTTTAGTGTTAATGAAATGGATTTTGTGACTCGTATATTGCGGCATGGCTGATAATCATAGGAATGGAGTAATGAGTCCCTAGAGGTAGGATTAAGGTTTAGCACAAGAGAAAATGAGCTTGCTAAGGATGCGTCAGGCACTTGATGAGAGGTTATATGATTAGCATAAGTTGCTCATGCCTAGCCGAGCAGAGTTACCCATTAGAAATTAATATTAAGTTCTAGGAGCCATCTACTGGAGAAGCGTATGAAAGATATTGAATGAGAAGGAGAACAAGTTAGAATAATAGAGGCTCAAGTACAAGAAAATTTGTATCATATGAACTAAATGAAGAAAAATCCATGGGAGAACTTAAATGATGAGTAAGGATTATTCTGAGCAAATACATAGTACCAGAAGGTGATGACCTCAGGATGAACAAATTTCTATTAATTTCTTACAGATAAAAATTTGATTATGAGGGTATGTTAGAAAAGGATTAATGCAGGTAGCAGTATACTTAAGAGAATGCATGATTATTAAGAATGAATGGCATTTTGGTTATGAGAGAAATCTAAACCTAACAGCGTGTCTAAAGGCAAAGGGCAACATGATAGAAATATAAATATGATAGACAGAATGCTGTTAAGAAAAAGAGTACTTGACATATATATAGTTATGGCCAGATGGTATGATTTTGTTGACAAGAGGTATAGAGATAGGAAATTGAGATCATAGGCTATAAAATTTAAGAAGTAATCAATGATGAAAGGATAAGATTTCAGGACAACTAATGTAGATTCAATAATCTAAAAATGTCAAGCATGAGACTCTTTGAATTTTGAAAAAAAAATTGTGAAACTTGGAGAAGTAGCCCTCATTTAGATGCACTTGTGAGATTTTAGAATTTTAAGTTGAAGATTCTCCTGAGCAAGTCACATTGGATTATTGAAAGGTTATACGAATAAATTTATAGTGGATAAATTTGTATGATATAACTTGAATGATATAGTTATTAGGAGATTGATGATGATGAGTTCAACCCTAACTCTAGATGGAAGAAGATTTCTAATAGTGAACGGACGATAGCAAGGATGCTGAGTCCGATATCCCAAATAACGAAAACTAGAGCAAGATGATGTGGTAGCCATAGATACATTGTATGTATGTGTATGGGGTAGTAATCACTTAGTAGTAGCTTCAAACCGTTAGAGTGCATAACATTAGCTGATATTTTCATTTCTCTCTCCTTACGCCTTATCATTTGTGCACGATCAAGCATGTAATTAGCATACATATTTTGGAAACTCTAGACTTGTGTACACTAATGTAACTTTACTAATGTTAACCTAATATATTAACGAATTTTATCTTTTAATTATTTGTTAGCAGATTTCCTTTCTTCTATTATGAGCTATTGAAAATTTGTTAAACTTACTTTTATCTTCTTTACTTTCAAAAATTTTAGAAATTGTGTATATATATTCTAAACCTTGCTCATAGAAAGCTACCGATGAATAGATACTAACTAATAAACACCTCATTTAAATATTACAAATAGGTGTAGTCTACAACTACAAAGTTTGCAACTTATTGAATAACGTCACAATAATTGCTCCCAATGCATTCTCCTAACCAAGAACTTCTAGAGGAAGATACCTCATAATAGAGATGTCCAACAAGTGTTGAGGGAGAAACACGATGTCCACAGGTGCCATTAACAGTAAAAAGAGAAGTTATAGAGCAAATAAATGCAATGTGGTAGCAATTCCAACAATTACACTAGTAACAAGGTCAAATCGAGAACCCGAAGAGAGACGAAGAACCTCTAAAGCTTAGAACTTTAGCATATCTTCTAAAGTTTCACCCTCCAAAATTTGTAAGTGAATTGGATCATCAAAAAGTAGAAACTTGGAACAAGGAGATTGATGATATTTTTTAGATGTTAGGTTACCCAGATGACCTCAAATTTATATTTGCTATCTATCTTTTGGAAAGAGTAGCAAGTTGATGGTGGACCTTAGTAAGCTAATCATGGGAATGTAAGAAGGTACCTTGTACCTGGGACAACTTTGTGTGGGAATTTATAGATAGATATATACCACAAGAAATAAGGGATGCTTGAAAACAAAAATTTTAAAGTCTTACTCAAGCAGATATGATAGTGTGGCAATATGAGGTGAGATTCAGTAGGTTGATTCGATATGCCCCATAGGTATTGAGAAATGATGAGTGTAGAGTTGAGAAATTTGTTAAGGGACTAAGATCTGAGATACGACAGACTCTTACACCTTATGAGCAATCTAACTTCAAGAAAGCCTTAAAGAGGGCATTGCAGGTGGAACAAAAACCTCTTGAGGTATATATAAATGAAGGTAAAGGTAAGATAGGAACAACTTTTGAGACTCTATTAGCAAGGGAAGTAGCTTAAGTCAGAAATGAGGAAAGATCCAATTTAGGACATTAGAATTAATTTGTGGATTTTATAGCCTATTAAATCATGAGGAATCTAATTGTTGGGAAAGGCTAAGAAGATGCATGAGGTTCAGTAGCGATCAACATCTTGTCAAAGAATGTCCTAACTACAGATAGAAAATTTTAAGGACTTAAAAAGAAAAAGGGAAACAAGTGACTGAAGGTTCTATCTGAATCTTTGAAAGGCAGAGAAAAGTCTGCTTTCTGCCCTTTTTGGTTTATATCCCAAATGGAGTCTAAGGAGCAATAGATATATTGCTCATGATTATATCTAGCATGTTTAGTTTTGTGAACTTGTAACTATCTATTGGAAATGTAGGACGTATTATGAAGTTTGGTATGCTAAGTTTAAATTTGGCTCTCCCTTAGTGTAAAAAAAAATTATGTAAGTATGAACTTATAATATTGTTTATCTTTCGTTATTAAAATGCTTTTGGTGATCTCTTAAATAATGGCATGTTTTCTTCTGCTCGGATGAAGTTGAAGAACATTTGAAGATAGAAGAAGGTGTGATGATGTTAGATCTTAATGCTCCTCTACGAATAGATCCAGAGATAAACAGATTCATGATATAACTTATTGCAATAATATGGAGAACATTTTAAGTGTGGAAACAATATGTGGTAATAAGCATAAAAACACTTAGCAATGTCACGAGATAATCAAAAATTCTTTTGGAATAGTTTAATTACTTCATATAGGTATAATCATAAGAATCAAAGGAAAATTTTAAGTGGAAATAGATAGCAGAACCATGGATTAGGGGGACTGCTAGCCCACCCTAGAACAATGAAGTAACCATGTGTCTTATTAAGAATGAATATGTTAGGAAACCAAAAAGAGAAAATCTCATGCATCGCAGTATCCCAAACTCTTTCAATTTTCAGGTGAGAATCTAAGGACCAAATTCTCTTAAGGTGGGGGAGTTTACAACACCCCAAAATTTTATGATTTACAAAAATTAAATTTTATTATTTTCAAATTTGTGAAATTGAACTATTCCTTATTTTATTATTATTTTATTAAAATTTATTAGGGCTAATTCATAATTTTTGAAAACTTAATCGAACAAAAGTTTAAAATTTTGGGGCTTGCATGGAAGACCCTAAGCCAACTAAGGTTTCAACCTCATTTCTTCAAAAACCTTGGACTCAATTGCATAACTTAAATACTTAGGGGATTGAATTGCAAAATTGAGAAAATGAATTTTAAAATGTGGCAGCACATTGTCATACCTATCTTCACCATTTTTCTTTCCATTTTCTCCTTTCTTCTCATTTCTCCTCTGACCCGCATCCACCCTCCATTATTGGCAAGCTCCTCTAGCCACCATCTTCACCAACCAAATCAACCAACTCCTTCTCCTCCTCACCAGCTCCACAGAGATACCAACATGCATAGCTAAAGGCCATCAAAAGACCACCGTGAAATAGGTTCACGGTGGAAGCATTACATGGCAATTAAACACTACGACAAAAGGGGAAATTAGCAATGGAGTTTTTAAACTGTGAGGACTTTGGGCTAGTTTTTGAAGGGTTTTTAGGTAGCCATTGTAGGAACCAAGGGTACCATTGGAAAGCTCTCCATGAGATGAGTCGCTAAGTTGTGGTGTTGAACTTTTCAGTGGCGACGATGGTGGAGGCTTGATGGCAGTAGAGAGGCTATTTTTTCTCCTCCACGCGATGATCATGGTGGTGTTCTTGGTTCGTGAATCTAAGTTTTTATTGATCAAATTATAGGTAAAACTTTGTTTCATTTATTAATTGATTATTGATTTAATCTGAGTAAATTGTTAAGCTAACCTATAATATAAAAACTAGTTAATTAGACCAAAATTATGATTTGGGACCAAGAACTAAGATATGCAGGACATATATGTAAGCATAATGGACTCAAACATGTTGTGCTAGATGCCAAATTTTGATTTAATAAGGATTATGTAATGCAAGGTTAAGTGGCATTTGCAAAGGATTAATTATGTAGGGAATTGGATTATATTGTGTAAATTAGGATGATTATATGATATGATATGATCATGACTTTGTAAATAAGAATGAGATATCATGCCATTTTAGGATCGATATAGACCATCATGCCTAATTCTAGAATAATTGATTTAATTAAGGCCTTATGTAGATAGTACCTATTAGGTCCTTATTGCCGTGAAAATCAATAGGTTAGTGATTTTGAAATAGTAATGATGCAAATTGTAGTAAACTATTAGAGTTGAATATGAATTTTGATTGTGAATATATTATTTTGGTTAGGTGACAACAAAGTGGGTTCTGTCGATCAGTAGATTATAGGCTTTGATTGTTTCGCTAAAACTACAAAATGTGAGGTTCTCCCACTTTGGCTTCTTGCTTATATAAACTTATTCGTGCTTGTTGGAAATCCTAATGAGGGTTTGCCTTTCTAGTTTCTATCTATCTATATATAATTGTGATACGCCTCTGTGTGGGTTCTCTCTTTCTGTTCCATACTTTGTTTGTCGAAAGTTCAAAATATTATTTGTTATTTGATTTGCGGACCTCTGCGAAGGTTAATGTTCAATATCGATTTTATTCTATTATTTGATATTTGATTTGAATACCCTTGTGAGGGTTATTCTTTGACATCAAATCTATTTTGCTGTTCCAATGCACAGAACTCTCTTCATGTTGTTAGATTCTATCCGTCATACCCTAATCTTATTAGCTCACCCCCTCTTTGATCTTGATGAATGAAAAAGTTATATTGAAATGCTCTGGTAGACCTATTCGTATTAATAGTTCTCATGATTGGTCATGTATCTTATTATCGAAATAGGCCATATCGGCCATTATTGAATTCATGCTTGTTATTACTTGAAAGTGAGTTGTTATCTGTTGACATTGTTTCATACCACCCATAAGGATGCCCTTGGGAAGTTATCACCCAGAGGGATGCTACAGAAGAAATGGGCTCGTGGCTAGGTCCAAAAAGAAGGCTGGGCAAAATGGACTGATGGTGATAGGTCTTTCGGCTAGTACCCATCTAAGATTCTAACTTATAGGTAGCTAGAGGTAACGAACTATGAGTGGCGGGATTTGGCATGCAATTGACCATGCCATATAAGTTTGCTATTACACACCGAGCTGTGTGCTTGAGCAAATGGAGAGATAAAAAAAAGCTCTTGGTTTCAATTTCGTGTTATTGATTGTTATCTTATATTGATCGAGGAGTAATAAGAAATAAGCCAACAGGTCCGCTAAATGTTTATATGTTCATGATCCTTCAAGTTTAAAGATTAATTCTTGATTGTCACTATTTGATTATCTAGATTGTTGTTATCCAAAGACCTTGTTATTTGTTATTGCAGTCCTTTATTCTCTCCAATCTCTATTATGTAATCCCTCACTGAGTCCTTAAGACTCACCCTCCTATGTATTTCTTATTTTTCCCAAACAGGATTTTATGATAAGCTAGAGAATATATTTGATAGTGGGATAAGTGCTTGAATGTGCTTCTAGGATTGCCTGGACATCAGGTTTTGACTTGGGGATATTATGATACAATAAATTTAGTTAAAGATTTGCAACATATATAGTTGTGGTCAATATTTTGGTTTGAATATTGTTGGACTTTTTGATATGGTATCTAGCACTTTGATATAGCTTCCGCATTTAGACTAAAGCATGCTGTAATGTTGTGATGTTATTACTGTTGTTGGAAATTTGTGAAAACTTTTATGGGCTTATCGATTATATTGTCGCATGCTTAAAAAATAAACTAGAATGGTGCCTTAGCTTAGGTGCTATCCTAAGAGAGGGCTGTATAAATACAATTTTCTTAGCATAAGTCAAATATGCGACACTTGATACCAAGTACATTTTCAACCTTCTAAATGTGTGGTAACCAAGCATGAGTAAACTATTTTCATTACTTTTAGAGAAAGGAACATACACTGCATAAATTTAGAAGTTCTATCCAAACAAAATATTGAATGTCTAGATGCTACTGATAAGTCTTGCTGGATATGGCATAGGAGTCTAGGTCATGCTAACATGAAACTTCTAAACCATCTAGTCAAAAAAAGATTTAGTCAAGGGCATCCCTAAAGTAAAATGCACAAAAAATAAAATTTGTGATGCATGCATGAAAGGCAAACAAATAAAAGCATCCTTTAAACCAATAAATGACATTACATCTTCCAAACCTCTTAAACTTCTCCATTTTGATCTATTTGGACCTATGAAACACAATCACTTGGAGGAAATAAATATGCATTTGTAATAGTATATGGCTTTACTTGGGTACAATTCCTCACACATAAATATGAAGCCTTAAGTTACTTCATCACTCTCTCAAAAAATGTTCAGAATGAAAAAGGCTATATGATTAAAACTATTAAAAGTGACCATGGATTGGAATTTGATGACCATAGTGTTTCTATGTTCTGTAATGAATTTGGTTACACTCACAATTTTTATGCTCCAAAAATACCCCTACAAAATGGGGTAGTTGAAAGAAAAAACATAGTTCTACAAGAAATAGCTCGAATGGTGCCGAACAAATATTACATTCCCAAATTCTTTTGGGCAGAAGCGGTAAGCACAGCCTGCTATGTTATCAATAGAATGTTTTTAAAGCCCTTTATAAAAAAGACTCCCTATGAACTTTGGGAAGATAAGATACCCAATATCTCGTATTTTCATGTAGTTAGATGCAAATATCACATTTGGAATGATAGGGAACATCTTGCCAAGTTTGAATCCAAATCTGATGAAGGCATATTTGTAGGTTACTCAACAAATAATAAAGTTTATAGGGTTTTCAATAAAAGAAAAAGAACAATACAAGAATTCATACATGTGGTATTTCATGAAACTAACCTTTTACTTGCCAGGACACCTTGAGCATAGAAACTGCAAGTTTGACCAGGTTATAGAAGTGCTACAACAAGGGAGAGAAGCAAAATTGGCATTAACTTAGAATATTGCTGGGCTAGTTTCAAGTACCAATGGAACCTTTGAAAAAGATAAAGAAGAGCAAGTTAGAGAATTCAAACATGCATCAAATCATCTAATAAACAATATCATTGGAGATCTGGCAACTGGAATAACTACAAGGTATAAATCCAAAAACAGTAATTCTCAATACTCTAAACATTTGTTTTTATCCTATGCAAAACCTAGAAACAAAAATAAGGCTATAAATGAAGAATCTTAGGTTAATGCAATCAAAGAAGAGCTTCATCAATTTGAGAAAAATCAAGATAGAAGATTGTGAAGAATCTAGTGTTCCCATGGCATTTTCTACTAAGCTAAAACATAACTCTAAAGGAAATAGGATTGATGAATCAATGTACTGGAACATGATTGGAAGCATGCTATACCAAACTTCCAATCATTCTATTCGCAACTAGCCTTTGTGCCCCATTTCAAGGATAGCCCAAGGAAACTCATCTCAAGGTCGTTAAATGGATTTTTTATTATCTCAAAGGAACAATCAGCCATGGTATTTGGTATCCTTATTCTAAAACCTGTAATTTGGTTGAATTTTCTAATGCTAACTATGCAGGATGTAAAATTGATCAAAAAACCACTACTGGAACTTGTCAACTGCTAGGCTTTTGCTGCTACATCAACTACTAAAGCAGAGTACATGGAATTAGGAAATTGTTGTTCACAGGTATTTAGATGAGACAAACTCTTAGCAATTTTGGTTTAAATTTTACTTGCATACCCTTTCTTTGCAACAACACCAGTGCTATTTACATCACTAAAAATCCAATGTTTCACTCACACAAAAAGCATAGAGAAATTAGGCATCATTTCAAAGATCATGCTGTAAAAGGTGATGTGTGCATAAATTTCAAAAAAATAAAGAATTGATTAGTTGATATGTTAACCAAACCACTCCCTAAAGATCGCTTTTGCTTTTTCAAAAATAGTTTATGCATCACACCATTCAAGATGTAACTTAACTTTCTGACATATTCTAGTTTGCATATGCATTTATTCTTGGTATGTGTATTCTTTTGTGATCTTTTAATTTTTTCCAAACATCAAAGCTTTAGAATGTCTCACAAATTTATGGAAATAAATGACTGCCTTCAAAATTATTTTGACACAAACGTTTTGAATATCTTTTGGGAGGGAAAATCAAGCTAATTAATTGCCTATAGAAAGATAAAAATATGTTCTTCTTCACACGAACCCAATCATTCCTTTCTTTCCTAGAAAAACTCCTCACCACATTCATTCAAGGGGAAAAAAAACCTTCTTATTCTCCAAAATAGCGAAAAACTCATCTCGGTGACATTTGTCATTCTCACCTCCCATGGCTAACAGCCCAAAATCGCCATCTCATAAACTCATAGACTACACCTCTAACACCAAAGAATCTGACCCATCCGAGCACCACTATACAATCTCTACTATGGCCATAGCGCTTAACATATAGCACTCAACATTGTAAACAACTTCTACCTTACCAACATCATCTCTTCCTTCTCAAAAATCTATTCACCTCTTCTCTCTTACTCTCCTTGTTGTAATCCCCTCAAGCCTTTACTAAATCCTCTTTCAAAAATTGGGATTTTAAAACAATACCATTACACTCAAATTTCCCTTATCCCATGCGAAAAACCTTTTCTCAACCAACATCCTTACATGAAAAACCAACCATGATTGATCAATAGATTTCTCCAACATGCCACCATCTCTTATCCATAACTGGGTCAACCAAATTAGGTGGAAATTGCTTATGATAATTGATGAAATAGCCTACTAACTTTTTGTTTAACTCTTCTACACTAATATGATTGTTGATTAAGGTATTGATCCTACTAATCTATCCATTGACTAAAATATTCTTGAAATTCTTGTCTATCTCACTATTGAGAAGATTTATTGGTACTTAGGGCTTAATAATTCTAGGATTCAATTCTTTGTGTATGGTGAATGGTGTCACTTAGATTGTTTTAATCTTAATCATGCTAAAAAAAATTTTTGGAAAAGGAAATCCCTTAAACTTATTGGTGGGGCTACTCTTAACATGTTTCCCATTGACTATTTCTTTCTACATCGATTGATCATTGTGTTTGTCTCTTTCACTAATGGGGGTCACTCTACGGACATGAACCATCTATCTATTTTTCTTCTATATATCACTACCATAAGACAAATTGTTAATATTGGATTTACCATTTTGCATAATATGATATATGCTCTTCCCCATTCCTCCAGAAATCTACCCTATGCCATGCTTCTTACTCATCTTTTCCATTCTAAAAATATTTACTTTCTACCCTCATAGGCTAAAGAGCCAAATGAGAGAAAAATTGTTGACTTGCCTAGCATGAAAAAGATGAAAATCCAAATTGGTTAAGATGGGATTTGGTTCATAGGTACTTCAACCTCTGCCACCATTTCTTCTGCTCCTCATTGCACCTCTAGATGTAATACTGGCAAGCAACCAATTTATATCCTTATGAAATCAGTCCATGACACTATCTCTACTACTTTTGAAGGCGTCACCTCTAAATGCAAAAACAAATAGCTAGATGTTCCAACCAATGATATTCTAACCTCTATTTAGGCTATTGCAACTGGTCTTGAAAAGTTGGACCATAAAATTCTAAACTTGCTACCTCAGTGGATGATAATTTTTATCACTAGAAGATTAAGACTTTTGATCTTCATGATAATATCAAAGATATTCACTATTCCATCTGCAAAACATCTAGTAATTCTTAGACTTTTTGATGAAGAGGGGGAGACATAGTGTTATTTGCTATTCCTACGTACTATTTTGAACCAAAAATCCTTTGTTTTTCATCCATGGTACTAAGCTTTCTGATAGGGGAAGACAATGATAGCCTATCTTAAACTTTATTTAGGAAAAGAGTACCCATTCTATTTTGAACTCTACGATATCCATGGTTTTAAACTTTTTGATAGGGGGAGATCATCTTAGCATTATGATAAGCTTAATTAAGTTTGTATTCTTAAGCACTTCTAATAGAAAATATCCTCTATGATCTGTGAAGACTTGTTGCTATTTGATAGGGGGAGAATATATTGTTGTTGATATGTTATGTTATCCTATACTTTGTTGATTTTAAAGAAAACAGCAAAAATTTGGCATCATAAAAAAGGGGAAGATTATGAGGATCGCCTTTAAATATAGTTTTGATTATGCCCATTTTGCATTGATTCAATTTGTTTGAGATAATTATGTCAAGTGCAAATTTTATGGTAAATGACCATTTGTAGCAAATCTAGAACTTCCCATCTGAAAGATATTTTATTTATGGTATCTTATCATTGCATCACTCAAGGAGTAAAATCAATTGCTATGAAGGAAATCACACAGTCAATCTCATTTCAAAAGATTTGCATTCAACTATTTAAAAGGGACGAAATAACATAAAATAATTAAGTTGTACTCAGAAAAATAAGGACTACTCATTTGCTCTCAAATAGTGTCTTTCTCAATCACCAGATAAGCTAGTTGAGTGCTTACTACAATCTGTAGTGTTTTGAGAAGTTAGTTCTACTTGTTGTATTTGTTTCTAATATGTTTGATTAATAATAATAAAATGCATGTTAAATACCTAAGTTTTGTGGCTTAGATAGTGGAGCAGGCTTGCCGACCCACTATAAATATTCTTTCCTCTTTTTATTATCTTGTTTCTTATTTTTGTTATCTCTGGAGTTTTAGTTATAACTAAAAGTTTTAGTTCATTGTTTCCGATATATTAATTGACTCCTTTGAGTCTATTTTCCTTTTGGGATCCTATACACTATCGAAGTATCATTAAAAGTGAACCATATATGAATATGATCGATTGATGTGCTTCACCAGAAAAGGTTAAGAGAGTGTGGGGGTTAGGGATGGGAATAGGCTAGGCCGCCCATTAGGAGCCTACGACCTAACCTATTTGAGGCCTAGCCTATTTAATAAATAGACTAGATTTAGGCTTCTTAAAAAGCCTATTTGGTTAAAACGGCTAGGTATAAGCTTTTAAAAAATCCTATGAAGCCTATCAGGCCAACCTATATAATTTAATTATATTATGATATATATTTAAATATTTATAATACTCATATAATTGATTTTATATTTTTTATTAATTTTATATGGTTATATATTCTGTTATTAATGAATACATAACCATTTTATTTCAAATTTTTTATTTAACTTATAATAATGTTTGGTTATGGTTTTCTTTTTATTTAGATAAATATATTATAATTATCAATTATTTTGCTTAATATAAATTATAGAATTTTTAGGCCTATTAAGGCCTAAGCCTATTAAAAGCTTGAACCTAATAGATTTAAGCTTAATTTGAATTTTAACTAAAATAGGCTTTTTTATACTAGGCCTAGGTTTTGGAAAAATTTAAAAAGGCTATAGGCGAGGCCTTAAAAAAAAGTCCATATCAGGTAATAAGTTAGACTTAGGCTTACAAATTATGTAATAGACCTAACCTAGTTTAGCCTATTCCCACCCCTAGTGGGGGTTTCTATTTGAAGTCATAGTCAAGCTTATAATTAATGTTTTTAGTTGTTACTTCCATATGAGGTTAAGAAATTGTGACCAGCTATATAATGATTGAACCAAAAGGCAATTTTTCTAATTGTGGTAGCATATTGGATGCCCTTTATTGATTTGATCAATTAGATTGTTACATTATATTTCTATATACGATAATTAAGAATATTTTGAAGGTAGTAGGTACACCCAAATAAATTTATAGTAATAGTGTAGATCCCTCCAATTCAATATCGTGTTTGGCTTATACTTCCGCTGCTACTTCAAAAAATTAAGATACCAGCGTTTGCTGATTGCCTCGGAAAAGTATTATCTAATTAATCCTAGTTGTTAAGTTAATGTAGCTAGATACTAATTTTCAGCCAGACATTTAACTCGGGACATGGAGATTATGATCCAATATCTACGGCTCATATTGTTGTTCCACATGAGAAGAAAACCTCCACCAATAACTTCATCAAAATTTTGTAGAAGATGCTTGTTATATATAAATGTTGATGATGATGAGAGTCTCCCCTCTCTTACTTTTGAAAGACTCCTTTATAACTATATTAGTTTATGGTCTAGCTGCTCTAAATTTGTAGTTATTTTAGTGAATGCTGAGATCTTTTATAATAGGCATTGATGAGAAAAAAAGCCTTGCAATATTTATCCTAAAACGTTTTAAGTAGTTTAGGAATTTTTATGTGTTATAGAAAGCGTTTCATGCCTAACGTTTGAACTTGTCACAGAAGATAACTTCTTCTTGTGCATTCTTTCGAACTTGTTAAAGAAGATAGTTCTTCTTTTATTGAATAATTTCGAATATTTGTGTTTGTGTTTGTGTTTGTGTTTGTGCCTTTTTAATGCTGATCGATAAACTCGAAGTTAATCATGCGAGATGTTTTAGAAGAACAAATGAAGAATAACTCAATATTTTTTACTCAGAAAATTTTTGAGAATAATTACGAATTTATCGATGCATTGTGTGATGAGTGAATTTGAAAGAAAATTGAATAATTTTATTCGAATGTGCATTTTATGAGAAATAATAAATCTATCATTGTATATTTTCTAAATTCATTTTAAAAAAGTATTAATGAATGGTTTTTTACATTGGTGTATTAAGGGAAGATTCATTCGAGGGTGACTGACTTTTCCAATTCTAAATTGGTTTTTAAAAATATTTAGTTCAATTACGTCCATTATTGTTGGGCAATTATTGTGAAAATGTTAAATTCAAAACGAAGATGCATCAAGTAAGGCTGGTATTTGTCTACAAAGAGGTAATGCAGTACTAACGAAGTAATTATAAATTTCAGTGGTTGACAAATGGTGTCTGATATATAATTTATTATTGTTAATTCCATCTGTTCTTGGGTAAAGATTTGTTAATCATAACTCAGTCAGTATGGATGCACATGCTTTCAGCATTGATATAATTAAGAGGGTGTTTGGATGAGTTTATAAGCTCCACAAAATATCTTAATAAGTTAATAAAAAGTATTTGGTAAATTTTTTTTTAAAAAAAGAGTTTATAAGATCCTAAAATAAGATGTTAGGAGCTTATAAATTCTTTTAAAAAAAAGCAAGAAGAACCTAACTTATTTTTAAAATCATAACAAACTTCTTTATTTTTAAGTATTTTAATTACAAAATTGTCATTATTAACATCGTATAAGTTTCAGTATCTTATTTTATCCAAACACTTCAACAACTTATTTTAAAAATAAAAACTAACATTTTATAAGTTCCAAAAACATCTTATAAGATGTAGAAGCTTATAAAATATTTTAAATAAATTTAACCAAATATCCCCTAAGTCTTTAATCTTTTGAAATACTAAGAAATGTTAAATTTATCTTATTATTCTGTCATTGTTATTCAACTCATTCAATTACCAGGTAAAGTTGGTTTGTATAAATATAAATATGTATATATATATATATTACATTTTAAGCAATGATCAACACATACACTATATATTACATGCGAAGTCGTTGGATTTTGTTGGGGTTCTTTATTACTTTACAAATCATTTTTTATAAGAAAATCATATGTTTTTGGGTTTTTCATATTATTTTAAAGATTCATTTCACAAGAAAATCAAAAGATCCATAAGGAAATAAAATAAAATTTTCAGTTATATTATGATGTTATTTTTTAATTATTATGCATCTGGCTACAATTCAACAGTTTATAAGCACTGCCAGTTTGGATCTCTATTTCATTCTATATTTTGTTTACTATTTTATTTTATATATATGTGTCACGTGTATAAAATATTTTTTTAGAAAAATAATTGAAGAGAAATTAGATATAATTTGCACTACAAAAAAATATAATATTTGTGACAATAATAAGTGACAAAGTAAAAGTTGTTACTAATAATATACATTGAGTGATAATAGCTTTTACTTTGTCACTAATAATAATTTTTAAATGATAAGAATTTTTATCTTGTCATAACATGACTCATTAGTGACAAGTATTAATGTTTTAAGTTGTCAAATTAGCAATTAATAACACCCCCTATAATGACAACTTAGTAACAATAAAAATTGTTACTATAATTTGTAATAAGATTTTCATTGTCACTAATTGTCTATAGTGATAACTTTTAATACCATTCTTATCACTATTTAGTTTGTAAAAATTATTAAAGTGACAAAACTAATTTTTTTCCCCCTAATGTACATAATTAGTAGCAATTTTTACATTATCATTTGCTATTTTGTCACTAATTTATCTTTTTCTTGCAGTGTTGCATAATTTGAATCTTTTATTTCATTACCTATTTCATCTCCTATCTATTAATTTTTAAATATGTGCCAAGTGTATAAATATTAATGTTTTAAATTTTTATCATTAACAATTAATGGCACCTCTACGGTGATAACCTTGTGACAATAAAAATTGTCACTATAATTTGTAACAAAATTTTCATTGTTATCATAAGTATGTCACTAATTGTCTATTATGACAACTTAAATACTATTTATATCACTATTTAGTTTGCAAAAATTATTAAGGTGACAAAACTAAATCTTTTGCCACATAATATACATAATTAGTGACAACTTTTGCATTGTCATTGTCTATTTTGTCATCAATGTATCTTTTTCTTGTTGTACGGACAAAAGCATTTAAGTCGTCAGTGAAAAATATAAATTAAAGGAACATATGATTAAAGTTATTTAAAATATATTATAAGTTTCTATATTTTATGAGATGTGAAATATATATATTATTTTAAAAATAAATTCTTAAAATTTTAGAGAAAAAATTTTTAAATTTAAAAAATATTAGTAATAATAATTTTATATATAATTCATATAGTTAAAATAATATGAGTTAGTTTATTAAAATCTTAAAAATAAGTTATGAACTTATTTCTATTAAGGGTTAATTGCATTAAACTCCCCAACCTATGATCCTTATTGCACATTACCCCATAACCATTGTCGATGTATAATTTCACCACCTAAACTAATGAAAATGTTCGTCAACACCACATTTTGCACTATTCTGATGGAATCTAACAATAATATTCCATTGCCTTCAACCCACGTGTCCAATGCTCGTTGGTTACATTCCACCGGAACAGTGCAAATGTAGTGTTGGCAAATATTTTCATTAGTTTAGGGGATAAAATTGCATATCAACAATGGTTGGGAAACAATATGCAACGAGAGTCATAGATTGAGGGATTTAATGCAATTTTTCCTTCTGCTAAAAAAGTTTAAAAAAATTATCAAATGCCTTGTAATATCTTATAAATAATATAATATTTTTAAGAATTTATAAATTCATTCAAACAACTTCTGACGACACAAAAACACCAAGAAACTATGCACAAAAAAATTTAACTAAAAATTTCAACAACGCAATTCTCCCTTAAAAGCATTTCTTTATGTGATGAAAAAATCAATTAGGGTAAGGGTGTCACAATCAAACCCAACCCGATGACCCAACAATAACCGTACTGAAAAAAATCAAGTTTTGAAAATTGGGTTAGACCCGAAAATTACCTAAGAAAAAAAAATAAGGTTGGATTGTTTTTAGGTCAACTTGCGTAACCCAAAAAAAATAAGTAGGTGACCCAATAACCCAATAAACCGACCCAACCCAACCCAACCCGACCCACCTGAAAAATTTAACTAATAAAATAAAATATAAATAATATATGTCCAAAAATCTAAATTTTAAAAATTTAATTACAATTTACAAATTACGATAACATTATTAACAACAAGTAATAACACTTCCATTCTTCCAATTCAAAGGCAATTGACCAAATCACCAAACATAACTCTCCTTACCTCCTACTTTAAAAAAATAGAAACCCTAGCCTCTTCTGTTGCCGTGTGCCCCCGTCGCACTACTATCGAATGTCGTGTATCCCCTTAATTATTATGTAAAATTTTAGATTTTATTGTAAATCAGATTTCTACTCAATTATGATGCTGGAATTTATACGTATGAAACATAAAACAAATAGATCATGTTGGGTTGGTTGGGTCGGGTTTATTTGGTTGTTGGATAACCTAACTAAAAATCAGGTCAACCTGAACTTGATATGAAATTTTGTGAGTTAGGTTAAGGTTAATCCTTTTGGATTTAACTTCGGATTGGATTGAATTTAGGTTTATTATTTTTATGTTATATTCTTTCCTAAACCCAACCCAAACTCATTCAACCAGCACAAATTGACACCCCTAATTATTAGGGTCAAGTTGAGTATTAGGTAGATCTATTAACCATACACAATAGTATTTTGTAAATTCCTTCTGCTTCTCAACCTCGCCGGTTATTTGATATTACAGCTAATGGAGGGGAAAGAAAGAAGAAAAAAATGGTGGCTCTCCTTCTCAGAGCGGTCGCAATATTACTGTGGATGCGCTGGCTCTCAGAAAAAGAAGTTTGTGGACATTTGGTTAACGACAAAGTCTCTCAATAGAATGATCAATAATCACCATACAATGACATCTTAATTTGTAACAATTTTTTTTCTATGATTGGCATATATCACTAGTACTCAGTAGTTAATAATTTAAATACAAATCTTGTTGTTATTAACCTTTTGAAAATCGTCATCATGGCAAAATAAAAAAAATTCACAACTAAAAAAATTAGGTATCGATTATAAAAAAAAATTCAAAAAAAAGTAATTACATAGCTTTGGCTATAAATTTTCCACAACAAATATATTTTTTTAAAATAAAAAAATAATAAAAATTATTAGCTATTAATCAATAATTATATTCTTTGGAGTAGCTAGCCATATTCATTGAAAGCACAATAGATTAGCTACTATATTATTTATAAGAAAATTAATATATATAGAATATTCATTACTAATTGTGGCCAGAGTTAATTATAAGAACATTTATTTCAATTTCAACTATGGTCAATTTTACAGCTAATACTGTAATTAAATTTATTGCATCAATCATAAATTAATCGTAACTAATATCTTAATTTTTTATATTATTTTATCATGTAATACATACTTGATGACAACTCTAGTGGTCACTTAAGTATTTTACTCGTAGAGTATCTCTCGTCATTAGTATTCTTTATAAAGTTTTGTTAACGCGTAAACTCTCTTGTCTAAGTGTTGCTACAGTAAAAAATAAAATAAAAACGAGGAATCAATCCATAAAAAGAAGAAGAAGAAGTGCATTCCAAATATCTTTTTCATAGTCGAATTAGTTTTCAATTATTCAATAACAAATTCTCTCAGTCGCTTCTAATAAAAATACATACATATAAAAAGAGATAGACTTTAGCTAACAAAATAGTTCTTTTCTTCTCTTAATCACTTGGAGAGCATCCTAACTTAATTTAAAAAATATTATAAAATGCAACCATAAGTAGATTATTTAATCGAGATTAGGTCTTAAACATAATACCCGAATAAAATAAAGGCAAGAATTTTTAAATAAATCTTTATTATTGGTTTGCAACCATAGAATGCGGAATCTTTTTCTTTTGAAAGGACGTCAACCGTTCATCAAATGTGCCGTTGAACCCTATTGCATCAGGCTGCCCCTAATTATCTGTTGGTACAGATACAGATACATGCACATATATATGTGTATGGGCACTAATACTCGAAAAGATAAAAACAGATGGGGAGCGGGCAGCCTCTCGAACGTACATATCTATTAATTATCATTTGAATATGATGACAGATCGCACTATCCAAATTTCAACACTATGATAAGACACATTCAAAAGTGGGATATTGCGTCATATAATCCGTTTTGCGATAGATGACTTAACAACATTAGGTTTTGCACAAAGTTATAATTTAGATATATGGCTTCTTCTCACTCTTTATATTATGTATTCACTTAGAGGTAAACTTAGTCTAATTAATTTTTAGCTGAAATTTAAATTTATGCTGAAAAATCTTCTAATTAACATGATTTTATATCATTAATTTGATCATGATTTTTGAGAGGTACGTTGACTTTTCGTGGGAAATTATTTGGAAAATTTTGATTTTTGGATGTTAAACAAATAGCATCATCTCCAATTTCTCCCTCCTTATGAAATATATGATTTTTTTTTCTATTTTCTTTTTTTGGATCAAACGGATAAAATATATTATGAACAAAGAAACCATCCATCTATAATAGGAACTTCATCAAAAAAAATTGTATTAAAAGAAAAAGAAATTATATAAAATCAACTAAAAATAAATATTTATCCCTTTTGCTAATTTGCGCCGGACAATTTTTGTCACAAAATTTTATCGCAAATTTCTTTTTTTTTTTTTTTATTAGTAGACCATTGAAGTGCAAAAGACTTTAAAGCTCTTTCCCAAAGTTTAGCTAGCTACTCGTTTAGTTGTGCTTATAAGTTTACAAAAAAGATGACATCTAATATATATATATATATATATAATGCAACGAATATATATTGATATATCTAAGTAGTGTGTTGATGCTATTTGAAAACGGAGCAAAGTTATTTTTGAAAAATAGTAGAGCATTGATTCATTTTCTTTGAAGAATAGTTAAAGATATCTTTTTTTGTCGAAAGTTTTTCGACTTTAGAATTTTTGCGGATTGTTTTTTATACTAAGTCCTCTTTGGAACTCAATATTTATAGCTTTTAGTCATAATGAACTTAGTCCCATTAGAGGTTTTGTCTTCTTCATGGGCTTAACTTGTCCTATAAGTTCTTCAGCCCTTTTATATAGTTAATTAATTTTAGGTTTATTGCTATTTTTAATTAATTTACTACATTATCCTTATAATCAATTTTTAGCATTATCAAACCCTTTTATTTTCAATGAGGAAATTTTAATTTTATATCGAGAATGTGTTATAAAGTTTTACTTTGGTTTTTCTCTTATGTTAATTTATAAAATTATTTTGATTAATTATTGTGAGTAGAATTAATGGCATGTAGTCGGAGACTTGAAGTTTATTGTCGTATTCACATAAGAAATTAGACAAATTTCACGTATTTAGATGTCTAGAACCTTAAGAAAGTCTTGTGTCATAGTCATCAGGGACTTAGATGAATCTTGGGTGTTGTCATGTTGTTGACAGCAAGATGATGCTCTAGGGAGGTTCATGATATCATGAGTTTTAGGGAGAGCTACCTTAGAGGAACGTGTCCATGCTTGTGTGAGGAAGCACGCAAGCATTTTTGGTATGATACTTAGTCATTCTCATGACAAGGAATAGTGTACTATCATGAGTAGACTTAGAAAAATTTTTGAGGATGAGATCTGTGTCTTTAAAGGCATCGAGGGCAATTTTCCAAGGTACTTAGGCATTTCTTGAAGTTTGTGAGGTTGTTTCACAACTAGGAGGGCAGAGGGAGGAGTGTATGAGAGCCACATTTTGGAAGATTGTCAAAAAGAGACATTGCCTAATGGGATTCATTCAAGCCCTAAGGTTGGTAACGAGCGTACTCTATGACTTTTTGGCAATGCAATTATGTTTTGCCATTGAAGAGTTTAGTTTGGTGCCTTCTGGGCTTGTTGGGAAGCATTAGCATGGAGTGGTCATCTATCTGTAGGCTGCTTAACGTTTTAGTCGGCAAGGGTAAAGGGCTTTTCTACTAGTATTTATACCAAATTCTCACCAAGAAGTGAATGAAATGGCTTTCAACATGGATTGCTTACGAGGTGTAGTTAGCGGATATAATTAACGAAAGTTGGCATTACTTTCCTTTTTCAACTGATTGAGATAGTAATTGGTGACTTTGTCTGAGTGAATGTCTGTCTCACTACTCTAATTTATTTTTTGTCTATAAATTTTTTAGTGTTGCATATCTTTGCATCTTCAATTGCTAGGGTGGAACTTAGTTCAATGAATATTTTGTTGAGTAAAGGGAGCTACGAAGATGGTGAAGCACTTGAAGAGAAAGGTTGTAGAAGTGATTAAGTAGCATAGTTAGAAAGAAGAGTAGTTGACCATGCTGCCAAAGAAGCATGAGCACTTGAAGGCAACATATACAAAAGAAGTGAAGAGTGGGGATGTGTTCATAAACTCTTTTGCTAGAAGAACTCTCATAAATGCTGCTCTCTAGGACGCAATCGAGGAGCTTAAGGATCCTAAAGCATTCTTTACAGCAATAGAATCAAAGGCTATGGCGATCTACAAGTAGACTATTCAGAGTTGGCATCATATTCTGAGTGAGATCAAGTAGTATCTTGTGGGTAGGGCTGTAAATGGATATTCAAAAATTCATTTACCATTCGCATTCGAATCCATTTATAAGGTTATTACTCATATCCGTTTAAAGCGGATATTATCCGTATCCGATTAATAGACATCTGACTGTAAATGGATACGAATATGGTAAATGCCTATCCGATCCGTTTAATATCCGCTCAGAATACATATCCATTGGATTTATTCATTTATATATTCGATTATCCGTAATTTAATTAAATTCATTATTCGTATCCAATAAATAATATTTAAAAAAATATTATATATAATATATTATTTTTTATGTATTTTAATATTAAATAATATTTAAAAAATTACCATATATAATATACTATAATGCATAATAAATTATTTTTGTTTTTTTAATATGAAATTTCATAATCTATATATAAATGAATATATTTATAAATTAGTAATTAAAGAATTAATAAAAAAACTTAGACGGTAATGATGATAATTGAATAATATTAAATCAAAAAAATTGAAAAATCAATATATAAAATGATTAATTATTGCTTTACTTTATAATTAATTTATATTGGTGTGATTTTATTAATATTAATTAATCATAAAGTGAATTAATTATTATAAAAAAATTAACTAAATCAATAACAATTAACATTTTAATTCTAAAATAAAATCGTAAAATACTAAAATTATTAACTAGCTAAGGGGGCATTAAGATTTAAGAGAGTGTCTGGGTAAACTTATAAGCTTCATAAAACATATTATAAAATATTTAAGATCTTATAAGATATCAAAAAATATTTAGTAAATTTTTTTTAAAAAAAACTTATAAATGTTTAAAATAAGATGTTAAAAGTTTATAAACTCTTTTTATAAAAGTTTGGAATTCCTAACTAATATTTAGGATATTAACAAACTCCCATAATTTTAAGCATATTAATTATAAAATTGACATTATTAATATCTTATAGGCTCCAAAATTTTATTTTATCTAAACCCTTTAAAAACTAATTTTTAAAAAAAGATCTAGCAACTTATAAGCTCTGAAAATATATTATAAGATGTAGGAACTTATAAAACCTTTTAAATAAGTTTAGCAAAACACCCTCTAAGAAGGTGTTTAGCTAAACTTATTTAAAACATCTTATAAGCTCATGTATGTTATAAGACATGTTTGTATCTCCTGCATCTTATGAGATATTTTCAAACTTACAAGATGATTGATTTTTTTTTTTTTTTGAAAAAAGTTCTCAAAGTATTTGGATAATAAGATCTTGGAGCTTATAAGGTATTAGTAATGACAATTTTATAATTAATATGATTGAAATTAAGGAAGCTTGCTAAGATTTTCAAAATAAGTTTAGAACTCCTTATTTTCTTAAAAAGTGCTTATAAGTTTTTAACATCTTATTTTAGAAATTTTATAAGCTATTTTCTTAAAAAAATTATGAAATATTGACATTTTATAAAATATTTTGGGGGGCTTATAAACTCACACAAACAACTTTTAAATATTTTACAAAATACAACTATATACATATAATATAAGATGAAAATATCATTTCATAATTTATTTTGTAGAGTTTTAGTATTATTAATTTAGAAAATTATTAAAATTTATCCAAATATAAAACTTAAACTTTAAATCCTATAGTCTCACAACTTTATAAATTTTAAACCCCAAAATATTAACAATAGAGAATAGTTTTATTGATTAATGTTGTTATATCTACATATCTTCTAAAACTAAATGTCAATATTCAATAACCATCCCAAAACTAATTTTTTAAAATTATATTAAAATATAATATACAAAAATATAACAAATTAATGAATAATTAAATTTTAAAATTAAAAAAATAAGTACTACAATAAAATAAAAATTATCTTTGATCTTTGATCATTGAAGTATGCTAATTTTATTGTTTGTTTGTTTGTTTTTTTCTAGATTTTATTATATTATTTATTTGATTATTCTTTTAAATAAAATTTCTTAGAAAAAAATATGCATTTTATTATAAGTTAACGGATTTAGATATTTGGATATTCATAAAAAGATATTCAAATATTTATAAATGAATATTCAAAATAATTATAATTGGATATGGATATATCCGAATTCGGATAATATCCGGTGGATACGAATTCAGATATTATTAAAAAAATATCTATTGAATACAGATACAACCTATGCAATCTATTTAATATCAAATTATAGCCCTACTCATGTCTCACAGGGCGCTTCCTAGGAGTATGTACAGTAGCGCACTGTGCGGCTAGTAGCTGGCCGCTCGGGAGCTATGTCCGCCAAAAACTCGGTAACAAAACCAACGAGAGCCCAACTACTGTCAAGCTCAATAACCGACAACCCACAAGAGCCCAACAACTGTCAAGCTCGATAACCGTCTACCAACAAGAGCCCAACCACCGTTAAGCTCGATAACCGTCAGCAAATAAGAAAGCTTTAAGAGGCACGATCAAATGGAAAGAAAGCTTGCATTCATTGATGAAAATAGCATTACAATATTTACAATTGCCAGAGCAACGACAGACGTTGAGGGGGACTCTAGCAAAATACAGTACATCTTAACTTCAACTACGCATTCCCCCCTATAATAGGCTAAAAAAATATTTCTATTGTAACAGCACTAGATATTGAAAAGTTGAAAATTACAACAAAACGGTAGCATCCTGCCTACATATTTACAAGAGAAAATATAAAAGAAAAGGCCTACACCTAAGACACGGTAAATGAACTCCTTAGAGTGCAAGTCCATTGATGCAGATTGATTGAGGGGCCGAAGGGGCGACCTAAGTGCCCTGTGGATGGTCAAGGGACCCAAGGGCGAGGGCGACCCTTGACACAATGGGAGACTTGTTGGTGTTAGATCCCAATATCCTAGTTAACCTTACAACCAGAGGGAAGTCCTAAAGTTAAGATGGAAATTAAGGTGAAGGAACTAGTTGGAGTAGCTCAGCAAGAATGAGGTGCTCTATTTGTAAAGGAGTAGGATTTATGTTCAAGACATCATAACTATTTAGCATCTTCTAGTTAGCTTGAGTAGTACACGGCATGTTTTTCTCTTCACATTATTATTTATTTTCAGAGGCCGAGTGTTGGCTAAACACTCTTTTTGTCTCTTTCAGTTGGTTTCAATGAAGTATTTTTCCTTTTTATTTTTTGGCTTTTGTTTGTTTTCCTTTCAGTTGCAAACACTTAGTCAATCAAACGATTTATCCATCTTGCATACTTTGAACTTTAGGAATTAAGTAATAAGAGATAGGATAATGCCATCATTAAATATTAAGAGGGGTGGCGCATCTCAAGCACCTACATGAGGTGCCCCATGTGGGCTTCCCTCTTCCTTTCTTTTTTCTTCTTCTTTTTTGTCCTTCATAAGCTTTGCCAAGTTTATTGATGGCGTGACACTTTTGTCAATCACTTGAGGACTTAGAAAATTTGTTCAGTAGAGAGTTACATAGTCGTTTTTAGCAAAGTTTATAAATTTGAAGTGACTGTCATAGTTGTGGATATAACATGCAGTGGAATTATCCTAAAGAGTCATAGAGCCTCCTTCATTAGCATTAGTTCACCTGGTGCGAAGTGGAATTCTCCAAGGGAGAAAATTTAACTTCATGCCTAAGTTGTGTATATAGTAGAGTTTAAGTATTTTGATGAAAACAAATATGTTTGTGGATCTCCTGGAAAAGTTTCATAGGTGCACAATAACATGTTATGTTGCCAGAATTAGAGATTTTCCTTTATATTTTTTCTAAGTGTTGAGATGTTGCCACTCTTCTCTTTATGAGGACTCAAAGTGGACTTTTTCTTGGCTGTGTGGGTGCATTCCAAAGTATTTCTTAGCAAGTTTCTTTGAAGGGGTTGCCATATACTCCTAAAAAGAGTCAATAGTAAGCTTTTCTAAATGTTGTCATATACTCCAAAAGGGAGTTGATAGTAGGCTTTTTCAGATAATGCCATCTACTCCTGAAAGGGACCAATAGTAGCTTGTTTCTGAGTAGCTACCATGTACCTTCTTGAAAAGCCTTATAGTGGAATTACACCTAAAAGCATTCCAATAACTCCTTATAGAAGTTGCAAGATTCAAAGTCATAGGAAAAAAAACATAATGTAATCAAAAAAAGTTAGGCATTCATTTGAATGGAAGTTAAAAGCAAATAGAAATGTGTTAACAAGTAAATTCCAAAACAAGTAAGCAAATTGGAAAATTAAATTTCAAAAGAGTAAATAATACTTAAGTAGCTTTGCAAGTGGTAAGTTCAAGTGATATGGATAATGGTCATTACTCATCAAGTGTAAAACCTTCATAGCTTGGATACGTTCCAAGTTCTTAGCACTTCTCTACCTTCTATAGTTTACCCCTTGTATACTCCTAAATTAACAATCTAAGTCAACATGTGAAGGCCTCCCCATGTAGCTCCTAGTTTGCTAATAGGTTTCAACGCCTCTGCCCTCTTTATTATTAAGTCACCAAATTGAAAACTTTGGGGTATGCTTTGGCTTTGTAAGCCTTAGCCATCCTTACTTTGTATCTTTCAATGCAGATGTGGTGTTTCTTTCCTTTTAGGTAGAAGGTATTGTTATTCTTAACTCTCTTGTTGTTGTCTCCTACCTCTGTTTGATTGATCACTTCTATTCTATATACAAAGTTGAACGAAAATTTACCAATAGACATTCACAAAGTAATTATGTATGCCCACAATACTAAAGGGAGTTCATTTACCCACACACCTTTCGCATTTCTAAGTTACACCTTGAGATGTTGTAAATTAGCTTCATTCGTGACTTTTACTTGCCGGTTGGCTACTAGATTAAAGAATAGTTTAATGGAAGACTCTTGACACCATTCTATCAGTTTTTCCCTATTAAATTAAGTCCCATTGTCAGACACTAGTGCTCAAGGTATTCCAAATCTGCAAACAATGTTCCTCCAAAGAATTCACATCATTTATTACTTGGATATATATTCGCGCTAAGGGTTTTGCTTTCTCCCACTTAGAGAAGTAATCTACTACCACAATATTTATTCTCTATTGAGCAAAGAAACACGGGTTGAAAGTGCTAGACTGATGTTTTAGGACATCATGATCTTAGCAAGGCTTACAGCTCCTCCCAAAGTTTGAGAATCCTTTAGCATAGTCAGCCAAAAGTATTCTTATCGAAGGGGTTTGGACACCAATGACCTAACTTTTGAGTAGTTCCCGCATAAGTCTTCAGGACCTCCCTAAGCACATATTATGCCTTTTAGGTGGTAAGCATTTCAAGTAAGGTTGCAAAGAAGCTTCTCTTGTATAAGTCTCTGTCAACTAAGATAAATTAGGCTATGCACACTTTTACTTGGCACACTTCTTTCAGCTTATTGGGTAGGATGTTGTCTTGCAAGTAGTCACAATAAAAGTCACCCACATATTAGTACAGGTGCCTATGCGCATCATTTCAGCTTAGTTCTTCCTCTAATAGGTTGTTGGTATGCAGCATCCAGAGTTATGAATATGATTTGCCTACTCTTCAGGATGGTCATCGAACTAGCGAGTTTAGCTAATTGGTCAACATCTTCATTTTTCTCATGGAGAATTTGTGAGAGGGTGTATTTCTCGTCATCAAACAGGTGAGCTTATCCCATCTCAGGCAGCTGTAGGGCATCTTCAAAGGACATCTTTGCTCTTTTTTTATTTTATACTCGTTCATGTTGTCTTTATCACACTAGTTGATAGTGCAATATCAAATGGGTACTGTATATCAAATCAAATTTAAATTTGATTGATATGATAATAAAATAATATAATAGGTTTAGAAAGAGTTTAAAAATGAAAATATGAATATTTTGAGTGAAAATAGAAAGAAAGTGATAATTTTTATTTTTTACTCCCGAATAGAAATGGAAATGAGCCATGAAAATAAAACCAAACAAGCCGTAAGAATTCTTAAAATAAACATTGCCAGATATTATATTACTAGTAATAAATTTGATGTTATTATTTAATATTTTATTGTTATTTTTTCTTACAGTAACATGTAAATAATACAAGGAAAGCTACATGGAAATCTTCC